>CM053790.1:698756865-698971865 GCA_028749045.1 Cupressus sempervirens
ACTAGTGAAGAGGAAATGGAGCAAGATGAGATGCAAGCCACCGATACATTAGTTCAAGTAGAAGAAGACAAAGAAGAACAATCTACTATGGTAATGAGCACAGTGGCCCAAAATGATGACATAGAAATAGGAGAATCAGATGTAATAGTTATTCTAATAGTGCATGACAACGTACATAGAGACCCTCGAGTTGAAGTAATTCTACAAACATCTAAACCAAGTCCATCACAAGAAAATCCATTGATTACACCCTCCAAGGAATACCAACAACCTTAAAACCAATCATGAACCTCTTAGCAACAAAAGGTGTAGCAGAAAGTGGTTCCCACAAAAGAATATTCATGATGTGAAATCTTTTGTTACACTATTTTTTGTCTTTTGTGATAGTAACATTGTAAATATCTTTATGTCTTAAGGAGTCTTAAGGACAACTATTAGTACTCTTTGGGCCTGAAGCTTGTTGCATCTCACACTATATAAGAGAGATTCCAAGGCTAGAGCAAGGGTCTGAGTCATTGTATAACTTTTAGTTTTTCTAGATTGTAGTCAGTCAAGTCCTTGATGCAAGTTTTATGATGTATTTCTCTGTAAATCTGAGAGTACATTATTTTTCAGGGATTATGGTGTTTTATCTTGAATTTTTTTAAGTATTATCCAATGTTACATTATGTTGAAAGAGAGTTAATAAAAAGATGAGCTATCCCCATATCTTTTCTCTGTGAATCTTGTCTCCATTTTTATTAACTAGTTATTTTGAGATTGTATGAGCAATGCTTGTTCAATTTAGTGTTACTAGGATAAGTTGTATGTCAATTCATTATTGCTTTTGATTCAACAAATTGAGTAAATGCTTTAGTGAATGTGATAAGTTTTCCAAATAGTAAGAAAGATTTTTGTAAGAATGAGTTTGAGTGAGAATTGCTAATAATATTGATTGTAATGTAGTCAATTAGGTCAAGAAACTTGATAGATTTTGAGACCCAATGGATGAGGCACTGGTCAATTAGTTTAGTTTGCATATGAAGAAATCATGGATAAGCATCAGACATTTAATCTTAAAATCAAAATCAATTTTACTTTTAATGTATGAAGAGTGTCATATCTAGTCAATACTTGTTTACATTTAACCTTTGAGTCTTAGTTAGCTGCTATTGCCCAAAATTATTTGTAGTTTTGAGAACAATTGTGACCAATATATTATAGGGGATGAATCTTGTTATAAAATGTCATGAAATGAATGAAATGTGAATGTAGTATCAAGATTTGAAATCCTTTTATCCCTCAAGTGCATCTGCCTTGGTTTTGCAGAGCCAAAAGCGTAGAAAATCTTTTATGATTGTGTTGAAGTTGGGTCCAAATTTGAAATCCATCTAGCTAATCATGGGAAGTAGCTAATCCTTAGGTTATTTTGATCTTTTCCATCTTGGTATCATGTATCCTTATTACTTGTTAGTGTTAAAAACACCAACACACCTCATGCATGTTTGGTTTACAATAACACACACTAACTATTCTAGGAAAGTGGAGATTAGAAATGGGAGGCTGATTGAAGTTAAAGGAAAATGTAAATTAATGCTCTTGGAGAAGAACCTTAAACTAAAATTGGAAAAGAATAAGAAGTACATGTAAACATGCATTGGGCAGTCAACAAAACTTGGAATGACGATCAAGAAATTCAATTCTCTAGCAAATTTCTATAAATGGAAGACAAACAAAATGCATAGAAAGATGAATTGAAAGAGTGTGATGACAAAGAACTAGCTATAGGTAAGAGGTTTGAAATTATGGTTATGCCTACCAAATTTCTAGTTATTTGAGATCGATTGAGTAAAAAAATTAATCATTAATTATGAATCTAATTGAGATGATGCAATATTGGATGTCAATGTAGTTTAAAGTTCCAAAATTTATTTATGATTAGCATACAAGGGATTTACTAATTTTTTTATTTATTGGATAGGTTACTAGACTTTTAAAAATAAGAGTTCGCTCATCACTAACAACAAGCAAAGCATAAGAGATTTTATGATATGTTTGCACAAAAGGTGGAATTTACAAGTAGAAGGTTTAGAGACAAGTTTTAGAAAGAAACAAATGATTAAAAAAATGTCAAGAGTTAACACACCTAACTGGTAAATGAAATAAATTAGCTTTACATAAATTCTATGTGATCCTATAGATAAAGATTAAGTTAGTATGAAGATAGCTCCACATGATTAAAGGTTAAAAGTTATTATTATTGTTTATGTATTTAAATAGATGCAATGATTTTATGAAAGAGTGCTATAAAAAAAGGTAAAACTAATTGATTATAATAATTTATATGAATAAATACTACTAAGATTAATGGAAGACATAAAATCATGGATTTCGTGATGGGTCAAGCCAAAGCCTTGAATAATTTCATACTAAAAATAGGTTACTAAAAATGTTTCATTCTTAAAATATGTAGAATAACAAAAAGGAGGCAACACTAAAAAGGACTTAGTTCATCCTTTTGTCTAAAAATGTACCTTTCGAAAAAGTTTCTTGTAGATTTCCATTTTAGAGTTAGACATATTATTCTTTATTAAAAGAATGTTGTCTAATTTGATTTCAAAACATGATTTTCTTCCTTCTTTTAAGATAAAAAAATTAAATTTTCTTTCAAAATTGTATTTTAGCAATGAAATAGAAACTTCATATTCAAATAAATATAGTTTAGTAAATTCTTAGAATTAATTATTTTTTAGAGAGAAGAAATAATATTAAAGGAGATTACAATTTTAAAGAGATAGTGTAAATTACAACTAAAAGGATAAAGTTTCTATTTTCTTTTGAATGCAGTAACTAAGAAAATTAATGTATTTAGTGCTTTGCATTTTTAATTTTTAGTTTTAAATTTTTAAAATATACTAAGACAAGCTTTTATATTGAATGCAGGGTGCTTAAAGTTTATAATGCACTAAATTTTCATGTGAGGATTCCTATTTTAACATGGGAATTTCCTCTAGAATCAACATTCCTAAGGGGACAATTTGACATACTATTCCAAGCAATAGTTGAAGAGGTGGAGCTTGCAATAAGATGCCTTATTGGTGATGGGGAGGCTAATGGAACCACCTCCAATCTATCAAACACAAGTGTTATCAATATTGTACTCAAATATATACAACATGTTACCAGAGTACAAGACATTGTTGAAGATTCAAAAGATATGCATCATTTGTGAATGGGGAAATATTGAATGAGGCACTTAGTAAGCATGATTTGCATGGTTCAAAGGCATGGGTGGGAGGAATTTTTCCCTTTAAGAAATTTCATGGGGATAAGGTACGAATTTTACTATTGGATACCATAAGGATTGGGTTGAGACTAAGAAAACACATGTATTTTGAAAGAGAAATTATTCATATAGTCGGGTTACTTTCAATCGAAATGGTGGCAAGGGCATATGCACTATTAGATGCAATCCTAGTGGTAGTCTGTTATTGTGAGAACTAGAGGGTTGCTCCTTGGATGAGGGTCTCTACAAGGGATGGCAACACAGGGGTTATAGTAGAATCAGTGGGTTCTACAAATCAAGTGTAGGGGGATGGGGAAAAGGGTGAGATAGCACTAAGATGAAGAATGTGAGGGTTAGAATTGTAATAAGTTTAGGTTTAGCTATGATAGAAGTAGAGAGAGAATAATGTTTTGATGTACTTGATTTTATTTGTAAAAGAATGATGGATTCTGATAACAAAACTTGCTAAAGTGAAGGCTTGCAAAGAACATTTGCAATGACTAATTTGATGTTAAAATAAATAAATAATCTTAAAAAAGAATATTAGAGTACAAATAGATTAAAGTGATTTTTTATTTTTATTTATAATGGGACATGCAATAAATGAATACATGTAAGAGCATACTAAAGAGAAATAAGTGTTTTACAAAGAATAATGAAAAAAGAGCAATATTTCTCTTCATTTTGGCAGCAAGCCTTACAAAACAAGAGAGGAAAAAATGGGTTAGATAATAAAAAGAAAAGTCTTTGGTGGCAAGACTTCCAAAGAGGGTTAATGATATATATGTAAAGAAACTGACAAGACAAAAAGATTAATGAAAAAACTTCAAACTTCTCTCTCAGCAAGGGTCTCCAACATAGTAACCTTTACACACATAAGCTTTGATACCATGTATGGGAATATAATTACCATAAACCAAGAGAACTTCCTAAGGATTAACACAAGAGGAGACAAAGAGATTTTGAAAGGGGAATGTAGAGAGAGCAGTGCATAGCGACTAACAAGCATATTCTATATAGAGATGAGAACATGAGTTAATTGGTGGAAAATCAACACAAGGGATACCTTGGTTTATCTCATTAAATAAATAAATACAACCATGGAAAGATAGGATAGAAAGAGAATGGGGTAGCAAGAGAGAGGGGATATAATGAAGAGAAAGAGTGTCAGGGATAAGGAGAGAGAGGGAGGGACAGGGGGGGCGAGAGAGTGATGGGGACACAACCCAAGAACAGAATGGACACAACAGAAAAATGGAAACTGTATTAATTGGAAAATAAGCTAGTACATTTAGTATAGAGAAAATAAACTTCAAAACATGCCCTAAGGGCTTACAATATCATAAATGTGGATATAATTTCTTCTTTCAGTACCTCCTCTCAAACTCCACTCTGAACTACCTTTTACAATGCCAAAAATCTCCTTAAATAGACCCTGGAGGGTTAAGGACTAGGAATACATTTTAGAAAGTGCTAGTAGGCATCCATCAACTAAATAGAAGGCTCCAAAAGCTGTGTTAGAAGTCGACGCAAATCTAGAAGAATCCAGAAATGGTAACCAAACTTTCGGGAGGCATAAATTTTGAACCGTAGCTCTGATTGATGAACTGTTTACATTTTCAAAAAGCTCTCAAAGCACTCTATAGCCCTATGGACCAGCTTTGCTCATCCTGCATTTTTCAGCCCTTTTCAAGGTCATTTAATGCCCTTAACCTGACTTTGAAGCATTCTTAGGAGGTCTCCAAAACCTGAAAAAAAATTTCAAACTGTGGGGCCTTTTGACTTGATTCTTTTTCTGGAATGCTCTAAATCACAATTACATTCATCTGGCCAATTCACACCTTCTAGTTTACCAAAATGATGGCCCAATTACATATTCCTATTTTTTCAGGATTTTCTAGCACACTGATAGTGGAACTGTGAGAGTTGGAACCTTTATTTGACCTAAATGGGTGTCCAAAAATGAAAACACATGAAACAGAAACTAAGTCTAAGTACATTTTTTTGGGTGACACAGGATTGTCCTTATACCTCTGGATGCTCCTGCATCAGACACCCAGGGTAGATTGAAAAGTGAGCCTGTCACTTTATGAATGGTAGAGGAAATCCCAAATGGGAAACCTCAGCTGCTAAAATCCAAGTTGAGTCCTCGACCGATCATCCTTTCCATTTGACCAAATACTCTTCATACTGCCTGTTTTTGGTACTCCTACCCACACGATGATCTAGAATGTTTTCTATCTCCTCCTTCTTAGAAGTAGTAATTGGACATGGCTCTAACACCAGCTCCTCATCTGCACCATCATCATGATACTTTGTTAAATCTGCAATGTTGAAAATGGGAGAAATGTGAATACCATCTGGCAGTTCCACCACATATGCATTACCTGAGTCATGTTTCTTCAAAATTTTGTAGGGGCCAAATTTCTTCATTTTCAGCTTGTTGTAAGTACCGGCTGGAAATCTTTCTTTTTGTAAGTGCACCATGACTAGATCCCCTACTTGGAATTCCTTATGTCTTCTCCTTTGATCAGCCCTAGCTTTATACTCTTGATTCATCTTGGTAATGTGTGCCTGAACCTCCTCATGTAGATGCTTGATATGTTAAGCAAATTCTTCTACTTTAGCATTTGTCCTCTCCCCTTGCTCTATCTTCCTCAATTCTGGTGCAGTCCTTGGGCTATTCCCATATACAATTTGGAATGGTGATTTTCTAGTACTCCTATTTATAGAGTTATTGTAAGAAAACTCTGCTTGTGGTAGAATCAAATCCCATCCCTTGGGCTTATCCCCAACTAAACATCTCAGCAAATTGCCTAGACTTCTGTTTACTACTTCTGTTTGGCCGTCAGTTTGTGGGTGATGCGTGGAACTGAATTTCAAGTCTATTCTCAACTTTTTCCACAATGTCCTCTAGAAATACCCCACAAATTTAGTATCTCTATCAGAAACTATACTACTTGGAAGACCATGTAGTCTTACAACCTCTTTGAAAAATAAATCTGCAATATGGACAACATCATGAGTTTTGTGGCATGGAATGAAATGTGCCATTTTGGATAACCTATCAACCACCATGAATACTGAGTCATTACCCCTTTGTGTCCTTGGCAATCCAAGAAAAAAATCCATACTTATGTCCTCCCATGGCCTTGATGGAACAGGCAATGGCTAATATAGGCCAGTATTGTGACTAAACCCCTTGGCAACTTGACAAACCTAGCAACTCTGTACAAACTTCTTCACATCCTATGAAATTTGAGGCCAAAAATAATGTTCTCTAAGAATGGAAATGGTCTTATCTCGACCAAAATTTCCTACCATCCCTCCACTGTGTTTCTCCTTAGTCAAATTTTCCCTCATGGAACTCCTTGGAATGCACAATTGACTACCCTTAAACAATATGCCATCTTGAATCAAATAGCCTAACCACTTGGTTCTATCTACAGCAACAGGTTCTTTACAAGCTTCCCATGCTTCAGCAAAATCAGGATCCTCGGGGTACAAATTATTGAGTTTATCAAACCCAACTACTTCAACCTACATTACTATAAGTAACAACTGTCTCCTACTTAGTGCATCTGCAACCCTGTTAGATTTTCCACTTCTATGCTTCAACACAAATGTATAACTCTGCAAGAACTCTACCCACTTCATATGCCTCTGATTCAATTTACCTTGGCTATTTAGGTATTTTAATGCCTGATGATTAGTATACAAAACAAATTCCTTTGGCAATAAATAATGCCTCCATTTCTTTAAGGCCTGAACTATTGCATAGAACTCTTGATCATAAACAGAATACTTCTTCTTTGCATCATTCAATTTTTCACAAAAATATGCAATAGGCTTACCTTCTTGGCTTAATACAGCCCCAATAGTGTTGCCACTGGCATCACTATCCACCTGGAAAACCTTTCTAAAATTTGGAAGTGCAAACATAGGTTGTTCTATTACCTTCTTCTTTAGCAATTCAAAACTTCTCGTAGCTGCTACAATCCATTTGAACTCTTTTCTATCCCCTCTTATTGTATCAGTTAGGGGCGCACATATGCCACTAAAATTCTTAATAAACTTCCTGTAAAAACTAACTAGACCATGAAATGATCTTACCTCAGTAGCAGACCTTGGATTAGGCCATTCCAAGATGGCTTTTACCTTCTCTGGATCCATTTTGAGACCTTTGGGTGATATAACAAACCCTAAATAGACTAACTCCCTTTTTGCAAAGATACACTTCTTCAGATTCATTAACAGTTTCTCTTCCCTTAGCCTTTCAAGGACACTACGAATATGCAGTAAATTTTCTTCCAAAGTCTTGCTAAAAATTAAAATATCATCCAAATAGACAATAACAAATTTTCCCAAGAACTTCTTAAGTACCTCATTCATGAGCCGCATGAAGGTGCTTGGGGCATTCGTCAATTCAAAGGGCATGACTAACAACTCATAAAGACCCTCCTTGGTCTTGAAGGCTATTTTCCACTCATATCCTTCTCGAATCCATATCTGATGATAGCCACTCTTGAGATCTATCTTTGTGAAGTATTGAGCTCCACTCAAGCAATCCATAAGATCATCCATCCTTGGCAAAGGAAATTAGTACTTAATGGTTATCCTATTTATAGCTCAAGAATCTATACACATCCTCCACTCTCCATCCTTCTTTGGTGTGAGTATTGCAGGTACTGCACATGGACTCAGGCTCTCTTGAATCAAGCCCTTCCTCAGTAGCTCCTAAACCTGTCTATTTAGCTCCTGTGTTTCAGTAGGAGTCATCCTGTGAGCAGCCTTGTTAGGAAAACTAGCTCCTGGAATCAAATCTATCTGATGACTGATTTTCCTTACTGGTGGCAATCCATCTGGAACATTATAAGAGGTAATATCTCCAAATTCCCCTAGTAAATCTAAAACTTCAAGTGGTATTTCACTACTACCTTCTTTATCTTTCCTAGGAATCAAAACATAGCACATATGCTGACGTTTCATGCCATCTAAAAACTTCCTTCCATCAACAAGACAAATCCTAGCACTACTACATACCTTTTCACCTTCCTTTTTCATGGGCTTCAATTTGTGGCAAACTCCATCCTTTGTCAGAGAGTATGTGTTTGCATGCCCATCATGTACTGCATGTCTATCAAACTGCCATGGTCTACCCAACAAAATAACGTCATAGAGAACTTCATCATGGTAACTCCCAATTTTGAATTTCAGTAAACATTGTTCACTTACCAGGACCTTATGATCATCTTTTACCCAAGCAATCTGATGGGGCTAGAAATGTTTCTCCCTCTTGAGCTTTAGCTTAGAGACCATCTCTTCTGATACCAAGTTATCAGTGCTACCACCATCAATGATCACGTCACAACATTTATCCTCACACTTGCATCTGGTATGGAACAAAATCCTCCGTTGTCCTGGTTCAATCTCACCACTTAGTAGGACTCTTTCATTTACCAAGGTCTCTCCTCTTTCTACATCCTCTAAATGTGATGATTGTGCATCCTCATCCACATTAGCAACCCTAGCTTGGCCCTCAGCTCTCCTATCTGTCCTTCCTTGTCATTGAGGGCATTCAAAGTCATGATGATCTTCTTCATTGCAATGGAAATAGGTACCATGGAATCCTCCTCTTCCTTGTCCATGTCCTCTACCTCTTCCTCTCTAATTTCCAAAGTCTTGATCATGAGAGCAATTGAAACCCTCATTCCTCTAGTTCCTGATAGTACCCACATCTTCATTTTTCTTTTGGGTTTCATTGCAGCCTCCAGATGATCTACTACTTCCCCTTCCTCCTTGATCATGACCTCTTTGTCTTCCTTCAAACCTTTTATTCAACTTCTCTTCAACTTGTAGGGAAAACTGGTATGCCTCTTCGATGCTGGTCATTCTTACCAGACTTAATTCCTCCTGGATGCTAGGTCGCAATCCACTAATATAACGAGAAACCTTCTCCTTATTTTCTTCTGCATGCCTTGCTCTAATCAAGAGTCGGTAAAATTCCTCTATATATTCTTGGACTGATCTTCCTGCTTGCTTTAACCCATGCATCTTCTTAAACAAATCAAGCTCGTAGTCCACAGGAATGAACTGCTTCTTCAATTTGTCCACCATGCGATCCCATCTTGTGATCTTCTCCTTTCCTCTTCTATTTCTTTCCAATTGAACCTCTTGCCACTAGATTTTGGCATGGCCTTTTAGTTTGGCCTTTGCAAACTTAACCCTATCTGGGTCCCTGATATCCTCATACTCAAAGTATTCTTCCAGTTCATTGATCCAATCGATCAACTCATTTGGTTTCAGATTTCCTGAAAATACACCCACTTCAATTGTAGGTCTTTTCCCAAACTTAGTAATGGCCCTAAAAAGCCTTTCCTCTACATGATTCAGAACTTCCCCATCAAATTCCCCTTCTGGTCCCATTTCTTCTTCTTCATTCTCATCCTCACTGTTGTCACGTGCGACAACATTTGCTCCTCTATGGAGCTCCTCTTGCAATGCTTGTACCTGCCTTTGGAGGGCTCTATCCTCCTTAGGATTAATAGCTCTGGCCCTTCTACCATGCTCTCTTCATGGAGGCATCTTCTAACTTGAACCCACAACCACATAGTCCTAGTGCAAATTGCCTCGCAGTCGGCGCTCTGTCTACACACTCAGGAAAACCAACTCTGATACCACTTGATGGGGACACAACGCAAGAAAAAAATGGACACAACAGAAAAGGAAAATTGTATTAACTAAAAAATAAGCTAGTACATTCAACACAAAGAAAATAAACTTCAAAAAATTCCCTAAGGGCTTGCAATAGCATAAATGTGGAGATAATTTCTCTTTTCAGTACCTCCTCTCAAACTCCACTCTGAACTGCCTTTTACAATGCCAAGAATCTCTTTAAATAGACCTTGGAGGATTAAGGACTAGGAATACATTCTAGAAAGTGCTAGTAGGCATCCACCAACTAAATAGAAGGCTCCAGAAGCTGCATTAGAAGTCGGCGCAAATCTAGAAGAATCCAGAAACGGTAATTGAACTTCCGGGAGGCATAACTTTTGAACTGTAGCTCTGATTGATGAACCGTTTACATTTTTGTAAAGATCTCAAAGTTCTCTATAGCTCTATGGACTAGCTTCACTCATCCCCAAATTTTTAGCCCTTTTCAAGGTCATTTAATGCCCCTAACTTGACTTTGAAGCATTCTTAGGAGGTCTCCAAAACTCAAAAAACTACAATAACTTTCAAACCATGGGGCCTTTTGACCTGATTCTTTTTTTGGAATGCTCTAAATCACAATTACATTCATCTGGCCAATTCATGCCTTCTTGTTTACCAAAATGATGGCCCAATTACATACTCCTATTTTTTAGAATTTTCTAGCACATTGATAGTGGAACTGTGAGAGTTGGAAACTTTATTTGACTCAAATGGGTGTCCAAAAATGAAAACACATGAAACAAAAACTAACTCTAAGTACATTTTTTTGGGTGACACAGGATTGCCCTTATACCTCTAGATGCTCTTGCATCATAGAGAGAGAGAGACCCTAACCTAATCCTAGACACCTCTACTTATAGTTTCCAAAATTTCTTATAGAAGAATCTAGATCTTTACATAAGAGAAGGTCAACCTCATAATGGTCTACACACATCCCAATGTATGATCCTTACATCAAACTCATGATTCAAATTAAATGAAGAATTTGGCTCGTACTAATAACCAATCATAGAAAAATTTAGCTAAAGAAGGAACCAAGCATTAGCAAACTAACGAGCTCACTTGGCACATGAAGGAACTCAATAAAAAATGAACTCATCCAAAGAAAGAACTTGATCAAAATAGCAAGAACTTAGCCAAAACTTTAGGAAATTGATTGAAGCAAGAAATCTACCAATACTTCATGAACTTGACAATAATTGACAAAAAGTACAAAGATGAGAAAGATAGCAAGGCAACCTAGGATGTTCTACATTAGACAATTGAGGTTGAAAGAAATGAATCTCTTGAATCATTGAGAGGTCACAACCCAAGAAAAATATAACTCAAATTGATAATTCCATGTAGCATCTTCCACTAGTATATTCTTTCACTACACCAAATATTCATAGAAATATTTTCCTTGTTTACTTTTACCAACTCTTTGATGCAATATCTTCTCAACCTCTTCAATCTACTTCTTAGGATAATCATATGTTACAATAAATTCATCATCCAACTCATGATACTCATACAAATCAATAAAACTAAATATAGGAGATATATCCATGTCATCAAGTAACTCAACTTCATATGCATTACCACTGTCAAATTTCCACAAAATTCTATAAGGGCCAAACTTCTTCATTCTCAACTTACTAAATACACTAGCATGAAATTTAATTTTCCTTTAATGGGCCATCACCTCATCTCCAATTTCAAAAACATGATGTCTTCTAAACTTCTCTACATTCTCCTTGTACTTCTTATTACCTTGATCCAACCTCAACTTCACTTCCTAATGCAAAGACTTCATTAAAAAAACAATTTTTTGTCCTTCAATATTTCTCTTCTCTAGACCAACTACATCCCTCAAATCTGGTATACCTCTAGACTACATTCTAGTAACAATCTCAAAAGGTGTTTTCCAATACTCCTATTTATAGAATTATTATATGGAAACTTAGCTTGTGCCAATACCATATCTTATTTAATTGACTTTTCTTCAACTAAGCATCTCAAAAAATTACCCAAGCTTCTATGCACCACCTCTATCTATCCATCTATTTATGGATGGAATTTAGAAGTAAACCTCAACTTATTATCCATCTTCTTCCACAAAGTCCTCTTGAATTAACTATCAAACTTGTTGTCTCTATCAGAGTTAACACTTCTTGGTAGTCCATGCAATCTAACAATCTCTTTGAAGAAAAGTTTTGAAACATGCACTACATCTAATGTCATCTTACATGGCATGAAATGTGTCATTTTAGAAAATCTATTCACAAGAAAAAATGGAATCATATCCTCTTTTTTCCTTAGGTAATCCAAGAAAAAAAATCCATACTATTAGAATTCTTTAGAATAACTAAGAGGGGGGGTGAATCAGTTATCCAAGGTCTAAATGCCCTAATAATATATATATTTTTTTCAACTTATAATGAGCCCATAAACTTTTCATCCATCCAAACTTAAATCAATCAGCAAATTACAGTAAATCAATATGCAAGAATAAAACATGTAAGATCAACACGTGGCACAGTGATTTACATGGAAACCCAATTTGGGAAAAACCACTAGTAACATGCTACTTGATTTTCACTCTTCTAAAGTGATGCCTTATTAAAAGCCTGCCCTGTTAAAGGCTTACAAAACACTATTAAATGTGACCTTGTTAGAGGATTTCACCATACTGTTAGGAATGGGCCTGATCAAAGGACTTTAGAAGATTCACTTGGAATGTCACCCTGTTAAAGGATTTATAACATGGCTATTAAACCAACCTAAGTCCATAGGATTTAAACTATCTGTTACAATTGCAAGAGAGTAACAATAATGGCTTTTTGATCTAATACAACTTACAACACTTCAGCTCAATCCTTTGCTTGGATTTAATCACTTTAGCTCTGATAGCTTGTCATCTCAAGCTTTGTCTCCTTGAGTCTTCTTACTCATCATACCAATGCAATCATATCTATGGTCATCTGTTGAAGCAAAGTAACTGTGCTTTCTTACTCCTTAGCACCTCCTTCAGCAATTATGCTTTCATACTTGACCTCCTCTTTCTCTTGCTTCATGACCTTATGACTCCTTAAATAGAAATCTAATTTGCCTTTGTTGCTCAATTCTCCCTCTCCAATTTTAGGGTTTCAAATGGATTAGGTAAGATACAATGTAGCTACCCCATATCTTGCTCTTATCTAGAAACTTCATCTAGAGTCCAGTTGTATTCTCCAAAAATGTTCTACATGGTGTTCTGTGCCACTAGCTCACCATTCTTATCATCTATTTGATTCACATAATTCTAGATAAAAACCTTGTTGGCTTAGTTCTAACGAATCTTTGATTTTTAAAATAATGCAGCAACTCGGCACTATTGGTTTACTAATGCTCGACACCTTTGTGTTACTCAGCACTTGTATTTTCTCGACACTTGATTTTACTCGGCACTTGATTTTACTCGGCACTTGTATCTACTCGGCATCTGAAGTTCACTTGGCACTTGAAGTTAAACTTCCTTGGCTTCAACTAGGAATATGTTCTGTCACTTAATAGCTTTCTTGGCTTCCTCTCTACCTAGTTAGGCTTTACAAATGACTTGGCTAAAACCTTACACCTTTGATATGTTTCAGTGTGCCCATTCTTTGTGTCTTAGAGTATGTCATCAATACACTATTTCATCAATGGCTTAGCTAATCCTTGTACTTCATTACAACATCATAACTTCAACCTTTCTCTAGGTGTTCTAGTTACATCTTTATGTATTGCCTCCTCCTTGTCAATCAACCAATTGATAGTATTTGGATCACTAAAGCAATTGTCATTCTTGCAGGTAGCAAGTTTGACATCAATGACAAAACAATGATTGAGAACATTCTTTACTAGTTCCATATAATCATTTCCAATGATCTCCCTCATGATCTTTTCAATCATTTCTAACGCATACTAATGTCACTCCAAGGTTTCTCAAGAACATAAATATGTGTATACAATCTAGTATCCTAACATGCTCCTTTTCCAACTTCATGAATTCCACAACTCCTTAAAAAAAAGTTGAACAACCTTTTGCCTCTCATTTTGGAGAATGCAATTTATAAGTATTGAAACTCTACCATTTTGAGGACTCACATACTTCTGCATTCAAATATATTCATACTATTCAATTGACTTTCTCATCTTAGATTACAATGCATACATCTAGCTTAGCTCTATTTACATTATTCTTAGATTAATCTGCTTTTCATCTAGCTTAAATTTATCTCTTTACATATAAAATCTCAAAAATGTAACTTAATTGTATTCATACTAGCTTAATCTTGCATTACATTCATTCAAATCCTTTGTTCTAGCATTGGTCTATGGTTAATAACCTCTTGAACCTAAGAGAAAAAATTTAGACTACATCTGATAGAAGACAACAAGTCACCTTGTTCACTAACCCAAGAATGAACATGAGATCCTTCACCTTGAATGATTGAACAAGGCAACTTGTCCAATCATTCAAGGTGAAGGATCTCATGTTCATTCTTAGGTTAGTGTGGCAAAATAAAACTATGTTGAAGTGTGTGGTTGAATCAGAGGCCCGTATTTAATGCATACATTTCTAGCACCTACTGTGGGGTAGGAGAATTAATTTTTTGGCATCATTTCTGAATTTTCTAATTTTTTCTACATTTCATTTCCATAATTTTTTCTTCTAAGTCACCTGGGAAGTTCTTTCCTCATGCAATTCAAGTACTTACTCATGTGGTTGTTGCATAATCTCACATGACATATACATAGACTCACATGGGAAATTCATTCTCTAGTGTAGCATAGAATCCTATCTCATGTGACATATACATATGCTTGCATGAGATATTCACTTTCTCATGCATCTCTAAACTCTATTCACAAAAGAGATTCCTTTGCTTTCTTGGTAGCAGAAAAATCTTGCACAAAAAATTTGGAACAACATGCCCAATTTGCATAATTTGTACTCTTTTTGATATGTTATTTTCTAACTATGTTGATAGTATAATAGGTGATCTCTCCTTCTTAAATAGCATAATAGTGGTTTTCAAGATGAATTTTGAAGACACCATGAAATCATACAGACTTACTGACAATTTGATTGCACAATGCTTGTCAAAGACTAATTGTTAAAGATGAAATTTCAAACCCATAAAATCATTATCCTAGTATGAGTCAACCTTTAGTAGGCTTGTCGGAGTGTTCCAACCTCTAGGAATTACCTAAATCAGAACACATCTTTCATCAATGTTTCCAACTCGCTATAATAAAGAATCTTTTTAGAGCATCAGAATCCAAAGCCATGTTAATTTCTTCCTCTTGACTCCAGATATCACATATCTTTAGGAGGTTCTATCTATTGTAATGAGCAATGTCACTCCTAGTCTTGCTTGCCAAGTGTGTAAAATTTCAAATTTTAGTATGGTTGAGAGGCCTTAACTTCAATTGCAAGGACACCAAGGGTTAATGTAAACAAAAGCCTATTAAACACCTTGTAGTTAGTTGCTACCCATTTCACCCCAAATAGGGGGCATAATCTTTGTACGAGGGGAAAGAATCTCTCTTGTAGATCCTCACCATTGGCATGTACCTAGATATATGATACTAGCCCCTACCTCAAGGGTAACCTTTGAACATATATGTTATTTATTCCTTTGAATACACCAAAAATATGGGTGCCCTCTAGTGGGGTGATATGGTTGTATGAGGTGAACACATGCACATAAGATGT
Organism: Cupressus sempervirens; assembly: GCA_028749045.1. NCBI lineage: Eukaryota > Viridiplantae > Streptophyta > Pinopsida > Cupressales > Cupressaceae > Cupressus > Cupressus sempervirens. Next base: position 698,772,567 of record CM053790.1, read on the forward strand.
GAGACAAAGGTTTTTCTTCCTCTACTATTTTCTCTTATAAGGATAAAGTTTATCTTTTGCAAGTAAAAAAATATCCAATGTGTTCAAAACAAAGGTTAAGACTCCCTTGTCCTTCCAAATTGCTTTGTCCTTAGTTGGATTGTTTACAAGTACTACTTGTGTCCCCATTGTCTATCTTACAACAAATCTGAAAACAAATGGCTATACTTGAAAATAGGTCCAAATGGTCAAAATAACAACTTTTTAAATCTGAAATACTATCAAAATCTATCTAAAAAATGAAAATTTTGTCTACAACCTATAAAAACCTTAAAAAATTGGCCAAAATCTCTTTGAAATTGGTCAAAGTTGAGAAATCTATTAGTTCCTATGCCTAGTTTGCTATGAAATCTTGTACAAGTCAATGCTTAGGGTCCTATTGTTGTACTTTCATTGTCCTACATAATTTCTCACTCAGGAAACCTATATTCTCACATGATCTTGTACAAGTTTACCATCAAATCAAGCTCAAAACTATTTGTTAAGTCTATTTTCTCACCTCAAAAAGAATAGTCTCGCATGATGCTTGCATTTTCTTGAATCAACCTATCAAACCCTCACGTCAGAGAGAATTTTCTTACTTAAGCCTATCTAAAAATTTTCCTAAATAGTGAGCTATTTTATTTCACTCTGTCGAATCTCAGGTCTTGTCTAGATGCTGTCCAAAAACACTTGTATGCTTCTCTGTGTGAAATAGTCTAAAAATTAGACAAACTTACTCGATTAAACACTTATGACCCACATATGAAGTTCTCTCATTACTTTTTCTTCCCACTTTTTTTGTTGTGTTTTCATACCTTGTCATCATGATAGTCATCCTCTCAATTTTTCTAGCTACTACTTTGACTACTCATACCCATTTATACATCACCCTTTCTATCACTTACCTACTTTGAGATGATTTTTTAAGTGTGATCATTGTCTAAACCTTGTCACATGTCACTTTCTATGAATATGTCAACTAGGAGTGAAAACATGGTTCATTTTCATAGACCTAGATGAGGTAGAAATAGAGGTAGGGATCACAGTAGAGGTCATTCTTACTTCTCTACACAGTCTAGGTTTAGTGAAGGACCATCATGATCTCCTTCACCTACTATGTCTGAGGAAGGATCATATCAATCTTTGTCCCCTATTGGTCAACCCTACATCAAAAAAGTCTTTCCATAAACTTGAATCAAGTTAGGAATCCATTTTTTTAGGAGCGTCCAAACACTGAAAAGTCATCTCCTAAACTTGACTTTGACAACACAAACAAGACACCCAAATTTAAAAAAATGAAAACTAAACCTTTGTACAATACACCCATACATTCTAGACCTACACAAATTGAAAAATTGCATAGTGATAGAATGGAAGACCAAGACCAAGAAACCAGTAAAAATAGTAGAGGATAAAACAAAGATGAATATCAAAGAAAAAGTTCCAAAGGTCACTATACTTACACAAAAGTGTATGGGGATACTAAAGAAATTCCCCAAGAAGGCATAGAAAACTATCACAAAGACAAAATCTTTCAAAAGATGATAGAAATCTCACTCAATGAGGAGAAAGAGAAATATTTCCTCGAATTGACTCAAGAATAACATTGAAACTATTGTTATCAAAAAGGAAGAACTTGAAACCTCTAAACTACAAAAATAACTTCAAGCCATGCAAGAGAAATTGGCCATGAAAAAACAAAAAAAAATCATTAAACAATGCACACTAGACATTGTTTATCCATTTCCTTTTGACAAGGATCTATACATTCCTTCTTTTCCTAAATATGACAAGTATATGAGTACGTCTGATCCCAAAAATCAATTGAGGGAATTTGGTGCCCTATCTATGGAGTTCATACATGACCAAACATACCTCATGTGCTTGTTCCCACATAATTTGGTTGGTGAAGATATGGAATGGTTCTCACGATTGCCTACTAGGATTAAAACTTTTGACAAGATTGCCAAAATATTTATAAAACAATACTCGCACAAAATCCAACATCTAGTTAACATAAGAGATATTTTTAACCTCAAATAGAGAGTTGGAGACCTTTCTTACATTTCTCCAAAGATGGAGATAACTATACAGCAAGTATTCACACAAGATACCTAAAAATGAGAAGCTTGACATATTCATGGACAACCTCTTACTTGATTTTGGGTATAAACTATAGCTTCAAGGAACACATAGCTTTGAAGATATGATTGCACAAGGTATCTACATAATAGAATTCACAGTTAAGAAGGGTGAGTTAAACCTCCAAAAAGATATCAAACATGGGTCCAACTCTAGCAAGGACGGGTCCAAATATGTGGTACATGATGGAGTAGTAGAAAATATCACTCCCAAGCCTCCCAAGGAAACTTTTAATACCACACACATAGCACAGACAAAAAAAGTGATTGATAAGGCTACTAAGACACTAGAACGTCTAGAAATAATGCTAAAAATACATCTTGGGCTTCTAGACCCAAGCGTGAATAAACACCTTTGGGTGGACCTATTGAAGTGGTCTACAAGACTCTTCTTCAAAATTAGATTCACTCCTCTAGAAAATTCTTGTTCATATGATCCACAACTGAGACCTAAATGGTGGAATGAAAATGCATGATGTGAATATCACCAAAAAAAGGTCATAAAACCAATAGATGCATTAATATGAGACATAAGATCCAAGACCCATTGACGATGGTGATGTGGTTGTGGGAGGACATTAGAAAAACATGTATCATAAAGCTTTCAAAGAACCATTTCCTCCATAATAAATGGAAGAAACTTCTAAACTGAAAAATAACATTAAGGTCAACTACACAAATACCAATAATGACAATGTAATCAATATGGTTGAACCTCTAGACTTAGAATAGTGTGATGTTATCACAATAAAAGGGAAAAGTGACAATGCAAAATCAAAGATTCATTTTTTCCTTAGAGAGGAAACATCTCTCAAATTTTATCAAGGACAATCATAGTTTTGTGTTATCATTGTCACACAATCCCATGCTAAGATAGTCTTAAAGGCCATGTGCCTTCTACTCGTAAAACTGAAAAAATGAAAGACAAGATTGTTGTTGGTCTAACCAAAAAGAACACAAAGATTGCAACATCTTCTACAATTTCAATTTATAGCATACTCAAACACTTACAATATACTAATTCTTAGATAACCATTTTTTGATCTTGCCTATTCATAGGAAGATTCTTGAAAAAGCTCTCGCTCAGGCTAGCATACCTAATGATCTTGATCTCAATAAAGTTTGATCCATTATAGGTCACTTGATTTCACCTCACTACTTGTCCTTCTCTAAAGAGGATGATAATTCTTTGAGTCATCCTCACAACCAATTGTTGCATATCAAAGTCATGATCCATTAGAAACATGTCTATCCTATGCTTATAAACAATAGTGTTTTTTTTTAACATATGTTCTGGTAGCTTTCTTACTCAATTGGGCTATGATGAAGAGTCCATTGGTCCACATAGAAAAATTTCCATCAAGGCATATGATGAAGAAGAAAAAAAATCCAAAGGTCTTCTTGTGTTTCCTATTTGAGTAGGACCTATAGAGCAAGATGTCAACTGTTACGTCCTTGATATTCCTCTGGCATATAACATACTATTAGGAAGGAATTGGATTCATTAGATCCAAGAAGTTCCTTCAACTTATAATTAATGCATGAAATTCCCATTCCAAGGGGCAAAGGTAACAATATCAACCAACACTAGATACACTTGCAAAATGTTCAAATTTGTTGATAGTTTTGTTTCAAAAAATTGAAATTTTTACTAACAATCATGCTAACATGCTAAATGAAATATAAAAGACTCTCAACCTAAAAGAAAATGGTATGGGATAATATCAAATTGAACCAATGCTATCTCTGACATCTCTTCCTATATGTCCCTGTCACTTTGGGAGACCATCTGAAGTGAAGAGACCCTTTTTTGTATCACTTAAGACTATCTTTGATGACAATTTGTATAGGTCATTGTACCTTTAGAAGAAAAAGCTAAGAACAATGTCATTTCTTCTTAGCTATATAAGGAAGAGGTCCCAACTGATCTTATATTCTAGTCTCCTAAAATAATTCTTAAAAAATATGGACAAGGTCTCAAACTGATGAAATGACTTAGCTATAAAGGTAGTGATCTTATAGGAAAAATAAATAAAGGAAGCTACATCTAGATGAACTCATGACACAACAAACCTAGGTTTTAGGAAAGTACCCTTTCATTTGGGAATCAACAAATTCATGTTAGAGTTCAATAATCCATCTAAACATGAACATCAAGCTTCTTCTTAACAAGCCACATGGGAGATCAAAGATGATCTCCTCCCTCATCCTAAGTGGTCTAGTGAATGGTGTGTCTCATCCTATATAAGTACAATCTTCTAAGCTAATCATGGCATTTGCTTAGCACTATGTGTTAAAAGAGAAGGTGGTGAAGAGTGTGACTATGGATATCATACTGGATATAAGGTTGTACAACATTGAGAAGGTCTTGCACCAACGTATCAATGATCAATATAACATGATCACATATGACATAGAAAATTGGCAGTACAAAGAACATGAGGGAGAAACAAAGGACCAGCTACAAGAAAAATACCTTATTGCTATCCCCCCTCCTAATATGCAAGCAAGAAAAAATAGACATGACCTAAGGATACATGGTCGATGATATAGTCTACAACATCATCCTCCTAAATAGAGTAATGGGGATTCCTATGGACAACCACTTAGAGACTTAGATTAGCCACTTCATATAGACCATCAGGAGGAGGAACCTAAAGATTTGTTTGAGCACCATAATCAGTTGTTCCCTAAATGAATAACTTACTTTAGTAAAGAAAAATTCCTAGTTCTATATGACCTCATATGTGGTCTACTTAGTAGCATCCAAGCTAAAAATCTACATGGGGCTAGTAAGGAGATGTAGTCTACAAGAGCTTAATGTATGCTCTTATATATTGTGTACCCCAATTGGTACAAAAGAAGATCCCAAAATAAAAGAAATAGTGAATGATACCTTTGTTTTTTGTATAATCCAATTTATTGAAGACAATTATGCTAAAAGGCTATCTATTGAAGTCGTAGCTTGATAACAGAGATGGTTGGATGGCCTATTCAATTCAACACTTTTACATATATCTAGGTGGTGGGAACTTCTTATTTCCTAAGAAGCTTCCACATTATCCATAAAATAGCCTTGTTCTTGTAGAGATTTCTAGGCAATTGACTTCTGCATATGAGAGGATCTAAAAGGTGCATTAGAAGACATTGGTGTGGTTGATCACTATAGGGCCCTTTGGGGTGAAACAAAAATAGGTGATTGCCACAAATGAGATAAACTAGTATTAGTATTCTTTATATGACTACCTTGTTTCATGACCTTATTTGGATAATATTGGGATCAACTAATAGATCAAAGGGTAAGAGTTTATCCCTAATGCTTCCATTGAGGAGCATTAGATAAACTATGTAGACAACTAGGATTAGTCTAACACTTGCAAAAAAGGTGTTGATTTTTTACATACCTCTCAAGGTATGGAATAAAGATAGCCCAAATTTTCTCAACCTTGTGTATAAAAGAGAGGATTTTTTTTGTCCAATCATGAATGGAAAGGTGGCTAGAAAAGAGAACGATCATATCTAGCACTGGGCTAGGCATGTTATTCAATTTACAAAGGATTGTGTTGGGAATCCTTTCTAGTTTGGAATCACTACCTAATGTCACAACTCTATAGGTTCTAGTGAGGTGTGAGATAGGTAAAGGGACTAAAGTCACTAACCCTACCTACTAGGAAAAGTCATCGGTTAGGTCTTAGACTATATATGGACATAACATAGACATAGCCTATTTTTGAAAGGATGCCAAGGTCAAAGGGAAGAAAAATACGAAGACTATTGAGGTTAAAAAATCCCAATCGAGGGAACCCTGAACACAAATAAAAGTCTTTCTCTTAGTTCCTAGAAAGAGTCAAAAAAATAGAAATGGTTGTAGGGATGAAGAGGAGGAATTTGATGACGAGGAGTACTACATCACATCAGTCTCCTGAGATCATCCCCAAAGATGAAGAGGAAGACCAAGAAGAGGATGAAATTGAACACCTTCCACTTCACAGGAGAACTTGTTTAGGATGAGTGGAAGAAGAGGAAAAGAGGAGATGTAGCATATAAATATCCCCAACTACTGAAGACCAACCCATCCAAATTGATGATGTATAGATTAAGAAAAAGGAGGAATGGACTGAGTCAACAATGTGGAGTGGTTTTGACATGATTGACTTGTATAATTTTCACTAGATGGTTGTGTGAACACATTTAAAGGAAGGAGAGATAATAGGCATACCATGGAAAGAGCCTTTGGATGATAACTAGAACAATATACCTCCTCTACCTCCCTAGAAACCAGAAACACCTCCTCCACCATCACTGAACAAGAGACTATATAGGTGTGTTAGAAAGTAAACTCCACCAAGATAATAGAGAATTGTGAGAGTGAATCAATTATCCAACTATTAGAACACTTATCAACCTTGCTAATCCTTAGGAATGTGAACAATATAATCAACAACCATAAGAAGATACTCATGCACAATAACACCAGATATGTTAACTAGGGAAACCCTTGATCAAAGGGAAAACCCTATGAGGATGGTACCCACGAAATGATGTACTAATATAAATATTCCTTGTAAGAGGATTAACTCTATTAGGAGCCAATGAAATGCATTCAATACATATTAGTCCATGTTAGGAGACTTTGAATCCTTGGTAGGAGATTGCAACCCTATTAGTAGTAGTAGGCAAAAGGACCCCCTATCCAAATAGCTTCAATAGCAAGACCACTAAACTCACTATCCAATTAAATAATCTCAGCTTCTTCTCTATCTTCTTTACTAGATATCGATACTAGATCACCAAATTAACATCCAATGATCCCTTGGATCGCTTCCTCACATTTACCAAATACTTTTTATGTCACACGTGTATTCATACTACACAACAATGAAAATAACCTTATTATATATCATATCCTCAAAAGTTCCTTGAGTCAGCCTAGAGGCTTTCTCAATTAATTTTAATAGGACCTCATTAAGATATTACAAAACATTAAATCTTTTCATAGTAGAAATCACCATTGCCTTATAGTCTTTACAAATTCTCACACATTCAACCTCAGACTTTGCGCACTCATTGGCATCATCATGAAGTTCAATTTTGTCTCTATCTAACTTTCCATATCCAAATTCTATCCATCAAAAGAGATAAAAATCAATCATCAAAAACCACTTATTAGGTATTTTGTCTTTTTACTATGTTTTGTAAATTTTGAATAAGTTTTACATGTCTTTGACTGTTTCTATGTGCACTTACCAATGTCATCTTTTGTAGAATGCATTGCTAACTATGGCTGACCTGATCATCAATACATAGTCTATATGACCTCATTCTTTATCTACTAATCTATCAATATTCACATAAACAATACTATGTTGACAAAAATGACAAACATAATCATGAATGTAACATGTCAATCATAAACAATCTCTCTAATGATTAGGAGACTCCCCCAAAGGAATACCATCAACATTCATGCTAACAATCGGCCCCTTTAGCATTGATGGAAACATAGATGGAAAACATCTATGTTCCAAGAATACCAAATCAAACTCTATTATTGCTACTTAGGTTCTCTTCTTTTCAAATCCTCTTCATCAATTAAATATGAAACTCATAGGAACATTGCTCTATCTTCTTCCTTATTCTTACATGGATGGAAATCAATTTCTCACAACTTCTACACCTTGACATAAATAAATAAATGAACAATTATCCCCCATAGATACGTCTCCCACATACTAGCAGTAGATTTACTCTCTTCCATATTGTTCTAGATGGTGTTTTTCATGAATACTTCTCCCCCATTGACATCAATGACAAAGGCTTCATTATGTCAATCATCTTCTCCAAGTATTTAACTAGCTCAAGTGTCCAACAAAATTGTTCAATATCAACTACAAAGAGTCATTGATGACTCTGCTCATCTCAAATACTTCCCCATATAGGAAACATCATTATTCAGTCTAGATAAACAATAGTGCTTTGTACCACTAGACTTATGCACTCTTTGCACCATCTACTCAGAAGTAGGGAGGGGCATAACCCCAAGCATACCTCACAGATACTCAAATTTATCTTTAGGAAAAGGCTTCATAAAGATATTTGCAATCTACTATTTGTATTTACATACTCTAATCTAATATCTTTCTCTGTAACATTCTCTCTCAAGACATGGTACTTAATAGATATATGCTTAATTTTAGAATGCAATACATGATTCTCGTACATGCTCATTGTACTTTTGTTATCACAATGTATGATAATAGGTTCTAAAATATCTATCCCAATGTCATTCAACATCTACTTCATCCAAATGATCTAATTACAATTTTTTGTTACTGCTACATAATATACTTTTGCTATACTCTGTGAAATACAATCTTGTTTCTTTCTTAGCCAAGAAATCAATCTTTTTCCAAGGAAAAATGCTCCACCACTAGTGCTATTTTTTTCATCCATGTTGCATTCCCAATCTACATTAGTATATGCACATAAAGTAAAATCACTTGATCTATCATACTATAGTTCAAAATCAAGTGTACCCTTTAAATATTTCACTATTATTTTTGTTGCTGCATAATGTGATTAGTTAGGATCATCTTGAAATCTTGCAACTATCCCAACTGCATTTTCTATATTTGGTCTTGTGCAAGTCAAATATTTCAAACCTCCAATCATAGATCTATACTTATTTTTCTAAACTATAGGTGTCTCATCTTTGCTAGATAACTTGTGAGCAATTATCATAGGTGTACCAATAGGATTACAACTTTATAAACCAAATCTTTTCAATAAGTCTTTCAAATAATTTTCTTGTGATAATAAAATACAATCACTATTCTATGCAATTTGTAAACCCAAGAAAAACTTCATCTCACCAATAATACTCATCTAAAACTCATTCTTAATTTCATCAATAAATTTATCACTTGCTTCATCATTACCTCCAAATATTATGTCATCAACAAATATTACAATGATCAACAATTTATTATCAATTTCCTTCAAATATAAGTTACTATCTATCACATGTTTAGCGAATCCAAATTTTGTCAAATATTTGTCCAATCTTGCATAATAGGTTCTAGTTGTTTGCTTTAGACCATACAATACTTTCTTCAATCTCCATACCATGTCCTTTTTTTTTGTCAAAGGAAATCTTTAGGTTTCTCAATATAGACTTCTTCTTCAAGTTATCGATATAGAAATGTTGACTTTACATTCATCTAATGTTAGAAATGCTTTAGAATAACTAAGAGGGGGTGTGAATTAGTTATTCAAGGTCCAAATGTTGAAATTAAAACTTTTTCATCAAGAAAAGTGAGCTTACTAAACTGTTCATTCATTCCAAGCTTAAGCTTTCCTACTTAGCAAGTTACTATAAATCAACATGCAAGCATAACACATGAAAGATCAACACATAACACAATGATTATGTGGAAAATCAATTTGGGAAAAACCATTAGTAACATGCTACTTGATTCTCACTCTTTTGAAGTGATGCCCTATTAAAGGCTACAACACACTGTTAAATGTGACCTGGTTGAAGGATTTATCCACCCTGTTAGAAGTGGGCCTAGTTAGAGGACTTTAGAACATTCACTTGGAATGTCACCCTATTAAAGGATTTACAAATGGTTGTTAAATCAACCTAAGTCTTTAGGATTTTACCCTAGCTTGCACAATTGTTAGAGAGTAACAACAAGGGCTTTTAACCTGATTACAATTCACAACTTATTTTGCAAATTTCAAATCTCTATTTTCCTCTTCACAATTTGTCTGGCTTTTAGTCTTTGTAGCTCTGAAAACTTATCCTCCTTTCAAGCTTTGTCTCCTTGAGTCTCCATGCTTGATATACCAGTGCAATCTCCTATATGACCACTTATTGAAGTAGAGTCTTTTTGTTATGTTCTTCCTTCTCCTTGATGTCTTCTTCTTGACACCCTTCAACACAATTTGGCACACCAACAACTCTAGCTTCTTGGCCTACGAATCCTTAAATAGAAGTCTAAAATTTACTTTCCTGCTTGATTCTTCCCTCCTTTAATCTCAGATTGAATGGGTTACATAAGATTCATTAAATCTAACCCATATCTTGTTCTTTCTAGAAACATCATGAAGAATCCTCTTGAATTCACTAAAAAATGGTTTACGTAAAATTTTGTGCCACCAGCTCATCATCCTTATCCTCCATCTATTTCACAAAATTCAAGGTAACAAACTTGTTGGCTCAGATTTGGTGAATCTTTGACTTTTCAAATGATGTAGCATCTCAACACTACTGAAATTTTGGTGCTCGACACATACTATGTTACTTGGCATCAACTACATTTTACTGATGCTCGACACCTACTATAGATTCACTTGGCATCCACTAAGTTTTTCTGATGCTCAACACCTATTAATTTTCTCGATACTTGAACATGCTCAGTTCCTTTTGTATCATTTGGCACATACTAAATTTTTCATTTGCTCGACACTAACTAAAAATCTACTCCGCTTCACCTAGCTTGCTCCACACTCACTAGTGAACTTAGTTAAGCTTTGTAGCCATCCCTATTACAACTTATTCCTCCAATGTTTCTGAGTGTGGCCAACCTCTATATCTTCAAGTATATTATCAATACATTACTTTACCATTGTCTTAACTAATCCTTGCACTTCATTACAAAACTATAACTCAACCTTTTCCTTAGGTACTCTTGTTACGTTTTGTTGATTAAATCCTCTTCATCAATCAACTAAGTGATAATACTTGGATCTTATAAGCAATTTTCATTCTAACAAATAGCAGGTTTGACATCAATGAAAAAAAAAAGATCAAAAATATTCTTTATCAACTATCTTCCTTCTTTGCAACAATCTCCCTCTTTGATATTATTCATTTTTAAATCAAATTTCCAACAATCTCCCTCTTTGGATTGATGAAAAACCAAACTAATCAACTAGTTTAACAAAATGCTAACTATATTAAAATAGTAAATCAAAGGCCCAAAAGAAAAATGTGTTACTATCAATTTTCACTCCCTCTCTGATCTATTATCTTGATTTCTTTACTTTTGCTTCTCCCTCTTAGCTATTGTATCATGTTTCTTTCCTATTTACTATATCTTCCTAAACATCTTTTTCTTCCTCTTTTCTATGACTTACCATTGTTCACTTTAATTTTGTACTCTTCTTGACTATTTCTTACATTATTTATCCCTTTATATCCATTGATCATGTTTTGCTATTTTGGTATCAGCTACTTCTCCCTTTGTCCATTTGATTCTATATATTTGATTAGTTTCTTGCTACTTCTCCCTCTATCTAATTGAAAGTTGTTGATTAGTTTCTTACTACTTCTTCCTCTTTGACAACAATGTCAAAGACTCATTGATTCAACATCTTAACATGCAAGTGTAGCATTTGTAGGTACTTCCAATTCCTCCCTTAGTCACCTTGCTTATGACTAATTTGGAACTTTAGTATATTGATTACTTCAGGCATGATCTTAAAGTAAACATCCTCTACATTAATTTGTAATATTTCAACAATCAACTCATTTGATGTAGGGTAGTCTTGTTTTATCTCAAGTAGCCTTGGCTAGGGGTATTACCCCTAACTTACCTCTAAGATACTCAAAAGCATATTTGGGTAGTGCTTTTGTAAAGATGTTAGCAATCTATTCCTTTGAATTGACATATTCCATCCTTGCTTTTTTGTCTTCCACTAATTCTTTTACATAGTGATACTTGATTGCAATATGCTTTTTTTTGGCATGCATCATAGGATTCTTTGATACGTTGATGGCACTTGTGTTATCACAATAGAGTATCACAGGTTCAGTTACCTCTTCCTTCATACCTTGCAATAGTTATTTGATCTATAGAATATTAGTCCATTTGATAGTAGCAGCAACATATTCAGCTTCTACTATGGACTATAAGGTACAACTTTTCTTTTTTCTGGTCCAACTAATCAATCTTTTCCCTAAGAAAAGTGCTCCTCCAGTAGTGCTTTTTTTGTCATCAATATTACCTCCCCAATCTACATCAATGTAGGATTTCAACTCAAACTATTCACTTCTCTTGTAGTATAAAACAAAGTCATTAGTTCATTTTAGGTACCTCAATATTCTTTTTACTGCCATAAAATGATTTTCTCTTGGGTTAGTCGAAAATCTTGCCACAATTCCAACAACTAATGTAATTTCTGGTCTACTATATACAAGATACTCTAACTTTCCAATAATTGATCTATACATTGTCTGATTTACATTAGCTGACTCATCATTCTTGGATAACTTATGTCCTATTACCATTGGTGTACTAACTAGTTTTGAATCTTCTAATCCAAATGTCTTGAGTATCTTCTTGATGTATTTTGATTGGGATACAAATATGTCATGCTTTAGTTGATGTGCTTCCAATCCAAAAAAGAATTTGATTTTTCCAAACATTGACATCTCAAACTCATGTTTCATTTGATCAAAAAAATCCTTGCATAGGACATATTTTCCTCTAGATATTATATCATCAACAAAGATTTTAGATATCAAAACATCTTTACCTTTTTTTGCCTTGATATACAGGTTGTTGTTGTCATCTATTCTCTCAAACCCTATCTTCACAAGATATTTGTGTAGTCTCTCATACCAAACTATAGGTACTTTTTTCAAACCATAAAGTGCTTTATGTAATTTGAAAACAATATCCTTATTGTTATCATCAAAAAATCCCTCTGGTTGCTCTATGAAGACCTCCTCTTCTAGTATACCATTCAGAAAAGAAAACATTACATCCATCTGATAAACTTTGAAACCTTTATAGGAAACATATGCAAGTGGCATTCTTACTCCTTCCATTCTTGCAATAGGGGAAAATGTTTTCCTATAGTACAATCCTTCTTCTTGTGCATATCTTTTGCAAACTAGTTTGGCCTTTTTTATTGTTATTTCACCATTCTCATCAAGTTTGTTCCTAAAGACCCATTTGGTACCAATTACATTTTTATCAACTGGCCTTGGAACTAGGGTCCAAGTTTTGTTTTTCTCAATTTGATCTATCTCATTTTCCATAGCTTTATGCCAAATATCATCTTGTACTACATCTTTCATTATTTTGGGCTCAACCTTGCTTAGCAAACATGATTCATTCCTTAGTTTATTCCTTGTCATTGGTCTAGCTTCCTTGTCTCCAATGATTTGTTATATAGGGTGATGTCTTCTCGCATACCTGGCCAATCTTGGTTCTATCCTTCTTTCCATGTTTGGTCCTTCAATTTCAGAGTCACTTTTCACATCAATATCTAGTATTTCATTATCTCTTTCATGTGTACTAATTTTAGAGTTAGAATGTTCATTGCCTTCATTCTGTAACTGAGCTTCTAAATGTAGTTTGGCATTCACTAGCTGTGACTCAACTAATACTAAATTTTTTTGTTGATTCCCAACTTGATTGGCAACTTCATCTTCAATAGACATTCCTTCATAGAAGTATACAAAAGATCTATAATCTTTCGGTTTATTGAATTCATCAACTTGGACTTCTGCATGCTCATCAAAATTTGCATTTGCACTCCCCATGATCTTGTTAGTGTTAGTATTCAAACACTTATATACTTTTCTTCTAGTGCAGTATCCAAGAAATATGCCTTCATCACTCTTTGCATCGAACTTGCCATTTTTAGTATCCTTAAGAATATAGCATTTGCAACAAAACACTTTGAAATTTCTTACATTAGGTGAGTGGCCATAGCATAATTCAAAAGGTGTTGCATTTGTACCTTTCTTGACTTTTCCTTGATTCAAGGTGTAAACAATAGTACTTACAGCTTCTCTCCAATATTTTATAGCAACATTTTTCTCCATCATCAATGTTCTAGCACAGTCTATTATTGATCTATTCCTCCTTTCTACAATCCCATTCTGTGGTGGAGTTCTTGGTGCTAATGTTTATCTCTTGATTCTTTTGTCATTGCAAAATATCTCAAATTCTTTTGATGTAAACTCTCCTCCTCTATCTGATCTCAGGCATTTCAAACTCTTTCATGTTTCCTTCTCAACCCTAGCCAAATACTACTTAAACATTTGAAATGCATCAGATTTTTTCTTTAAGAACATGGTCGTCATCATCCTGGAGTAGTCATCCATAAATAGCATTATGCATATGTCTCCATGGTAGCTTTGCACTTCTATTGGGCCACATAAGTTAGCGTGGACTAGCTCTAGTACTTCTTTGGAAGTGTAGGTTTTTCTTTTGAAACTTGACTTGGTCATTTTTCTTAGTTGACATTGTTTGCACATTATATTTTCAAGCTTCTTTAGCTTAGGAAAATCTCTTACTTTCTTCTTTTTGTTGATGATAATTAGATTGTCAAAGTTAACATGACACAACCTTTTATGACATAAAACATCATCAAGTCTAACAATAAGATGGGTTGCATCTTCCATATCTAGGTAAAACAGATTACTCCTAGTTTTTTCACCTTTCGTATCAAATTTCCATCAGTATCATAGATTTTGGCAGTTTTGTTTCCAAATTCTACTTTGAAACCTACATTGCCTAATTGTGATACACTCGAAAAATTGTAGTTCAATCCTTCTACATAGTATGCATTATCACATGAAATTTTCTCTGTAAGTTTAATAGAACCTTTTCCTTTGATTTGCCATGGAGCATCATTTTCAAATCTAACACTATTTCCATCATACTAAGTAAAGGTAATAAAATTACTTTTGTCTCCTGTCATGTGATGTGAGCAACCACTGTCTATGATCCACTTGTCATTTTTTTCACACAAACTACCAATGTTGTTGCTTCATCTTCATTTGATTCTTCTATCATGGATACATAGACTACCTCTTCATCATTCTCATCAAAATCTTCTTCAACAATGTAGCATCTTTTGCCTCTGTCCTTATAATCTCTACTATCATCCTCTCTTTTTTTCTTGTACTTGTTTCCTTCTTTGTATTTCTTCTTCTATGTACACCTTGAACTAATATGTCCTACTTCATTGCAATTAAAAAAAAATGATAGGGAGCTTACCTTCGAATTTACCATTGCCTTTGTGGAATCTTCTAGCCAGTAATGCTTCCAATTGTTCCACATCCTCTTCATCTATGTTGTTGTCATTGGATGCATGTTTTCCTTTTCTACTCTTCTTCTTTGATATCACCTCCTCAGTATCTTTCAATGATAACTTAGCCTTGAATGTATATTCAAGATTCTTAGGTCTGTAGTTATCATAATTGGATAATTCAAAAGTAGTGAGTCTCCCTACTATTCCTTTAAAAGTTAGTTGATTTCCTAGGACACACCTTAGCTCTTAGATGGTTGAAACTCTAATAGCATAGATGGGAAGTAGGGTTCTTAAGTGTTTGCTATCAACTATATCATTCTCCAAATGACCACCCAAAATTCTTATTGCACTTATCACTTCTTTCATTCTAGAGGCATATTGAGCAGCATTCTCAACTTCTTCCATTTTCATGTCAACAAACTTTCCTTTGAAGCTTTCTCTCTTTGCTCTTTGAACATTCTAATCTCCTCCATAGATATCTGACAGGGCTTTCCACATCTTGAATGAAAAATCACATCCTTTGATGTCCTCAAATTCAACATAGCTCAGTGTAAAGTCAATCTCCAACATTACCTATTTATGTTCCTTCCTCTAGTTCAAATCATCTACAAAAGGGGGTCCAACTGGATCTACATGTTCCACTCCAATTGAGGTTTTCTCATATTCACCTATTGATCCAAGGTGCAATTTCATTAGGCTTTTCCATGTAGAAAAGTTGTCTTTGTTAAGCTTGAGAACTTCTCTCTTGGACGTCTTGATCTTCCTGCTTCTAGTACCTTTAAACTAAATCAACAGATGGCTCTAATACCAATTATTAAAAATGCTTTAGAATAACTAAGAGGGGGCATGAATTAGTTATTCAAGGTCCAAATATCCAATTAAAACTTTTCATCAAGTAAAGTGAGCCTACTAAACTTTTCATTCATTCCAAGCTTAAGCTTTCATACTTAGCAAGTCACTATAAATCAACATGCAAGCATAACACATGAAAGATGAACACATAACATAGTTATTTATGTGGAAACCCAATTTGGGAAAAACCACCAGTAACATGCTACTCAATTCTCACACTTCTAAAGTGATGCCCTATGAAAGGCTTTCCTTGTTAAACTCTACAAGACACTATTAAATTTGACCTGGTTAAAGGATTTATCCACCCTATTAGAAGTGGGCCTAGTTAGAGGACTTTAGAACATTCACTTGGAATGTCACCCTATTAAAAGATTTATAAATGGTTTTTCAACCAACCTAAGTCCATAGGATTTTACCATAGTTTGCACAATTGTTAGAGAGTAACAACAAGGGCTTTTGACATGATTACAATTCACAACTTATCTTGCAAATTTTAGATCTCTATTCAGCTCTTCATAATTTGTCTAGCTTCCAATATCTACAGCTCTGATAGCTTGTCCTCCTTTCAAGATTTATCTCCTTAAATCTCCATACTCGATATACCAGTGCAATCTCCTATATCACCACTTATTGAAGCAAAGTCTTTGTGCTCTATTCTTCCTTCTCCTTGATGCCTTCTTCTTGACACCCTTCAACCATAATTTAGTACACCAGCAACTCTAGCTTCTTGGCCTATGACTCCTTAAATAGAAGTTTAAAAATGCTTTTCTCACTTGATTCTTCCCTCCTTTAATGTCAGTTCAAATGGGTTAGGTAGGATTCACTAAATCTAACCCATATCTTTTCCCTTATATAAACATTCTGAGTAATCCTCTTGAATTCACTCAAAAAAAATTTACATAAAATTTTGTACCACCAGCTCATCATCCTTATCCTCCATCTATTTTACAAAATTCAAGGTAACAAACTTGTCAGCTTAGATTTGGTGAATCTTTGAGTTTTCAAGTAATGTAGCAGCTTGGCACTATTGAATTTATGGTGCTTGACACATACTATGTTACTCAGCATCAACTACATTTTACTAATGCTCAACACCTAATATAGATTCACTCAACATTCACTAAGTTTTTTTGATGCTCAACACCTGTTACTCTGTTCAACACCTAAACACACTCAGTTCCTTCTATATCACTTGGCACAAACTAGATTTTTCATTTTCTCAATACTAATTAAAAAATTTCTCAGCTTGAACTAGCTTGCTTGGCACTCACTAATGAACTTAGTTAAGCTTTGCAGTCATCCTTGTTGCAATTTATTCCTCCAATGTTTCTAAGTGTGGCCAACCTCTGTATCTTCAAGTATGTTATCAATACATTACTTTATCATTATCTTAACAAATCCTTGTACTTCATTACAAAACCATAACTCAACCTTTCCCTTAGGTACTCTTGTTACATCTTGTTGATTAAATTCTCTTCATCAATCAACTAAGTGATAGTACTTGGATCTTATAAGAAATTGTCATTCCAGAAAATAATAGGTTTGACATCAATGAAAAAACAATGAATGAAAACATTATTTATCAACCATCTTCCTTCTTTACAACAATCTCCCTCTTTGGCAGTATTCATTTTTCAATCAGATTTTCAACATTTGATAATTTTTAAATTTGTTACTTGCTACATAAGCCAAGAACCTCTTACTACTTCAAGTTTGGCAATAGGGAAAATTTTATCTTTATAATCTATGCCTTCTTCTTGTGAATATCCTTTTCATACCAATCTTTCTTTACTCCTCACAACTTTAGCTTGTTTGTTCATCTTATTTCTAAATACCCACTAAGTTCCTATAACATTCTTGTATATAGGTCTAGAAACCAATTCTCATGTCTCATTCTTCAAAATATGATCTAATTCTTCCTTCATTGCTTGAACCCAATGATCATCCTTGCATTCCACATCTACACTCTTTGATTCAACTTGAGAATCAAACATAATTTCTCATGTACTATGCTTCTTTTTATCACTCCTTTGTCTTTGCTTCCAATAATATAATTCTTAGGGATGTTCTTTGTCAAATTCCTATTTGATATAGGAATTTTTGTTAAAAGTCTTACTTCTTCACTAGGTTTATATCTTGGTTCTTCTATTTGTTCAAAAATTCGAACATCATTTGGTAAATCACTGTTAGTCTCAAAGAATACTTCAATATTCTCTTTAATCTATTTAATATTATCTTCTTCTTCATTATAAGTATAATCTAACATTCTCTCTTTAACTCCAAACTTTTCATCCACTTTCACATTTTTACACTAAAAAATAGTCTTAGTACTCTAATTAAAACATCTACAATCTTTTCTTTTCAATAAATAATCAAGGAACATACGTTCATCACTTCTTGCATCAAACTTACCAATATCATCATCTTTCTTTATGTAACACTTCCAAAAAACTTGAAATATTTTACTAAAGGTCCATGTCCAAACCATAATTCATAGGGAGTCTTATTTGTACCTTTTCTAATATGTACTCTCTTCATTGTGTATACTTCTATGCTGACTACTTTTCTCCAAAAATCTTAGATACATCATTCTCAAGCATCATTACTCTTGTTTCTTAGTTACAAACCTATTTCTCATTTTAGAAATCTCATTTTTCTCAAGAGTCTTAGGTACTAATAGATGTATATTAATACCAATCTCCTCAAAAAAGGTGTTAAACTGTATTGATGTAAACTCTCCAGCTCTATTTGATCTCAAAAAATTTATCTTTACACCATATTCATTCTCAACTCTATCTTGAACATCTTAAACTTTTCAAATGCTTTAAACTTTTCTTTAAGAAATTCTACCCACATCATTCTAGTGAAATCATCAACAAAATCATAAAGTACCTTTCACCATATAATCCTATTGTTCTAGTAGGGCAACTCAATTTTTTATGAACAATCTTCAATTTCATTGTGGTAGTGAACTTCTTGTTGGGAAAAGAAACTTTCTTCTACTTAACCAAAACACATTCTTTTCAAACAATATTAGTAGGTTTCATGATTCTAGGTAAATATCTAACAAAAAATGTACTAGTATCCTTCACAATATTGTCAAAGTTTATTTGAAAAAATCTTCTATACCATAACCAACTATTATCCACCTTTGCAACCAAAAAATTCATCTCTATAGGGTTCAATTGAAAAATGTTACCTCTAGATCTTGTACCAATTCCAATCAATTTACCATATTAATCTTTGATAATACATATCTTCTATGTGAATATAAACTGATAACCTTTATTGACCAATTGTCCAACACTCAATATGTTATGCTTTAATCCATAAAAAAAAAATATCGTCACTACTAGTATTTCCACCAAGAGTAATAGATCATATTCCCTTGCTATGACATGCTACATTATTATCAACTATAAAAATTCCTACATCATGATTTATAAACTTAAAAAACTTATTCATATCTCCAGTCATATAACATGAACACTCACTGTCTATAATCCAATTAGCTTTGTTTTCAACTTGTAAAACTAGGGCTTTTTCTTCTCTAATCTATTTTTTAGGATTTTCTTCTTTTATAGCCACAAATCCTAATTCATCATCACTTTCACTGTTAACTCTTTCCTTAGACTTGCCATATTCATTTGCATACAAAAAATCTTTAGGTCTTCTAGGCTTGAAAATCTTCTTATACTTCCTTTTCTCTTTTAGGACACTTAGAAGCATAGTGATCAAATTTATTACAAGTCCAACATTTGAAAATTCTCTTACCATCTGGTTCTCTTCTTACAAGTAGTGTAATTCCTTCTTCAATTCTTCTATCCTCCTCATATCTAGATCTATTAATGCTAGCATAGTCTTGAATAGTGCTTGCACTTCTTGATAAAGAAGGAAAAACACTTACACACTAAAGGTTGTCTCCACTTTAGGCACTTCTCCCGATTTCTTTAAGTTCACTTCTACTACTTCCAATCTTCCAAGTAAAGTCTCTCTAGTAAACTTCTCAGTGCAAGGTATCACTTGCTTAATCAACTGTGTTGTTTTCTTGAATGGTGGTGTCAATATTTTCAAAATATTTCATATAATCTTATCTTAATATTTATATCCCTAAAAAGGCTTCATTCCTACAACAATATGTAATATTATACCAATATAACTTCTCACAGATTCATCTTCCATCATTTTAGCATCTTGAAACAAACATATCCAATTCTATAGTCTGATTCTTTTAGCATACTTATCACCTTTAAAAGTGGACTCTAAGGCTACCCAAATTTCTTGACATGTCTCTATGAATTTTACATGACTGTATTCATTCTTAGGAAGAGATGACAATAATTCTTCTATGGAAAGCATATTACACATAAAAAAATCTCTTTCAACTTTACTACATTCCTCAAGTTTACTTTCTTCCAAAATCTTCTTTTGAGTCTTTGTCATCAACCAATACCATGGAGCCATACATAGAAAATGAGTCTTCATCTTTTCCTTCCATCTATCATAGTTAACTCCATCAAATTTAGGACTTTCTTTTCTAAAATGACCCACCATTGATCTCCCAAAGTTGTTAAGATTTTTCTTTAGGGACTTTATGCTCTAATACAAATTGTTATAAAGTAAAATCCTCCAAGATAGCTCAAAGTGGTGGGGGGTGGCTGAATTGAATATCCAACCATTAAAAAACTTATCAACCTTATTAATCCTTAAGAATGTGAAAAATATAATCAACAACTATAAGAAGATACTGATACACAATAACACCAACTATGTTAAGTAGGGAAACCCTTGATCAAAGGGAAAACCTTGGTGGAGATGGTACCTAAATAATGATGTACTAATATAAATCTTCATTTTAAGAGGATGAACTCTTTTAGGAGCCAATTAAATATATTTAGTACATATCAGTCCATATTAGGAGATTCCAACCCTGTTAGATTCCAACCTTGTTAGGAGTTGTAGAAGGTAGAAGGACCCACTATCCAAATAGCTCCAAGGGCAAGATCATTGAACTCACTATCCAACTAGTCTTTGTATTATTCCTTGTAGAATAATAGAAAGGAAATAATGTCATCTCCTTCTCTTCCTCTTGACTAGATCAAACCTCTTCAGATCTAGATATTAGATCACCACCTTTGCATCCAATAATCCCTCGGAATTCTTACTTTCATTTACTAAATAATTTGTATATCACACTTTTATTCATACTACACAAGAAGGAAAATAACCTTTCTTTATACCATATCCTCAAAAAAATCCCTTGCGTCAGCCTTGAAGCTTTATCAATTAATTTTAATAGGATCTCATTAAGATATTACAAAACATTACATCTTTTCACAATTACAAATCATTGTCAACTAATAGTCTTGAAAACTTCTCACAAATCTAACCTTGTACTTTGAAAACTCACTAATTTCATCATCAAGTTGACCTTTGTCTCTATCTAGCTTTGCATATCTAGATTCTATCCATGTTAAGAGATTCAAATTAATCATCATAAACCACTTATCAAGTACTCTATCTACTTACTATCTTTTATAAATCTTGAATAACTTTTGTATGTCTTTGACTCTTTTTATGTGCACTTATCCATGTCATCATGATACATTGTAGAATACATCCCTAATTGGACTTGACTTGATCATCAATACACGGTCCATACAACCTTGTTTTGTGTTTGCTACTCTACCAATCTTCACAAAAATAACACTATGTTGACATCAATGACAAACATAGTCATGAATGAAACATGTCAATCATAAATATTCTCTCTAATGCTTAGGATACTCCCCTACAGGAATACCATCAATATTCTTGATAACAAGGTGACTCCTCTATTGCTAGAAGATCCAAGATATGGAAGTGGAGAGAAGGAGACACAAATGGATCACATAGAGGAGGTTCCATAAGAGGGTTTTCTAGGTGTAATAGAAGAAAAATCCTCTCTGTTATTACAACCATCCTCATCCATTCCTACAACTATATCACTCACATCTAATTTGGAATATACCTAAGCAAGAGAGACTATAGGGAGCATGGATAGGGGAAAGGGACTAGCAGTTACAACTATCTCATTGGAAAGATAAGAAATATCCTCCTTGGGTATAACTCTGACATGGTTTACATGAGAGGTCAATACTTGTCAAAGAAAGTACATACAAATGGAGGCAGAGGGAATGCCATTTTTTATTCAATTTGTGAAAACAACAATATCTCCTATGGAAGAGCCACATCAAATGACCTTCATCTAAGGGAAAATATAGGATGGCATGATTGTGCAAATAGATATTCCTTTGCTCAATACCAATCTAAAAAAAATCCCCAAGATTTTAAGATATAGGAGGTCATTTTTGGGAAGCCTACCAAAAAAAATACTAAAGCTTTGACAAATTTAGGGTTGAAACATGTGTTTTGACAACTAGATTAGGAAGAAGGGAATATCCAAGTATTGAGGTGATAGAAAAAAGTTTTGAAAGGTTTTGTGAGATAATTAGTGGATCTCATTGACCCATATCACCCTAAGATTGCATTAGTGGTTGCCCTTGAGAAATGATCTTTGGCTCTAGAATGCACTAACTCATTTTTGGATGCATGTAAGATATGTCACTATAAATTTGAAGAGAAATGGATTGAAATTATAGAGGCTAACATGCATATATTTCATAGTATACAAAATAATAGAAATAGTCTAGCGACAGTGGTTAATGATGATTTTGGATTTATAGATAAAGTGTCTATGTAGACAAATGACTTAGAGGCATTTAGGACCTTAAAAGGTTAGAAATGTCTAATGTTGTTCAGTGTATATTCAAGGGAAGTTCTTGATAATATAGATGATTGGATAGAGAAAATTCAATCAGGAAATAAGGTCATGCTAGTTCTATATGGGGATATATAAGAAGCACAAGCTAGAGCTCAAACACAAATTTTGGAGGATGATAAATTTTATTGTGTGACTTGTCAACGATTTTCTAAGATGACTCCAAGACTTAGGTTTGTTTAGTAGAAGCAATAGTTCAAAAATTCTAGGCATCCTTTGAAGATGATATACAAAGAATACTCAAAGCTAAAGTGGTACTAAAGAAATTGGATTTTTAAGATAGAGGATTTTGTCAAAGTAAGAGAAGAGGTCTAAGTTTTCATAAAGAAGTGAGAAGAAAATATGAGGCTCATGACTTACTAGGACCTTAAGATGTTGCCTCCACTATTGATAAATTCAAAGTGGCACATCCAAATATCATTTTGGTAGAAAGGCTAGAAGCCCCAGGTGATAGAAACTAAAATTTTGGGAGTTATAAAAATCTTGTTGGAAGTTTAATTGGGAAACTAAGATACTGAGACGGGGGTGAATCAGGCTCTATAAAAAATTTATCCTTCAAAAAACTTTACTACATTCACCATATTATCATTTACATATATAGTCTATGCATATTATAACTTATAAAATCTAATGATGTAATAAATAGATCTAATTATCAATCACAACCATGAAATGTAAACACAACACAAAATATTTGGTTACCCAGAAACCCTCCAAGGTGAAGGTAAAACTAGGGTGGGGATGACACTAGCAAATCTTCACTCTTGTAGCAATAAAGTTAACTTGTTAGGGTTATAATTTTGATCACTTATGATGATCTACCCTATGAGGGGTATCCCATGGTAAAAGTATTTAACATAGTTGGTCATACCCTATTAAATTATTTTACACTTACAATAAAATTAGGAATCTATTAGGATAATTACAAGTGTCTATTCAATGCACTCTATAAAGAGAATTTTCCCTAATTCAATGTGTTAGAACTATCTCAATACCTAATCCTTTGGTCTGCACTATAATTTCTAATTATGGATCTCCTCCTTCCAATCTCTAATCTAATTTCTAATATAATATGTCTTTCTCAATCCTTCACAACTTCATAAGGTCACTACACTTTGTTCTTCACAACTCTCTCATGCATGTACAATCCAAAACTTAACTTATTTGCTTCCTTTATAGGCCTTGCAATCTCTTCTATGATAGCTCTCATCACTGATGAAAAATAAGGTTTGTATATGCCTATTTAGAGACTTATATGGAGTTTTCTAGATGCTTCCCTTTTTTCCTCTTCATTAGATTAGTTGTTCATTCCTCATAGGGATTGGTGATCCATGTCAAAATGCATAACAACTTTTGTAACAAACTCTACAATCTTTAAATGTTGTGTCCATGTTGGCTTGGAACGGTTGACCTCAAACTTTGTATCTTTCCTAACTTTAATATTCTCTTTGTGTTATTTCACACTCACTATTTTTGATGCTCAATCGTAACTATTATCTGTTCTATTTCTTAGCCTTAACAATACTTGGCTTGTTTTGTATAAATTGACATCAATGTGCTTTGTCTCCTCAACATTCACTAGGCCCAACTTATATTGAAAATACTTAGAAACAAAATACTTGCTAGAAGAGCTTGACATATATGTGATTATTTACAATTTTTTACATGACTCAACCTATATAGAGTAGCTCGATCATAGTGATGACCGTCTAACTCTTCCTTACATCCTTACACTGCAAAGAATAATAGTACTCCCCCTAAGCCTATGACTTAGTTCCTATAGAACTTCCTTCACAATATAATATACAATACATTACATAACTCAAAAAAAATAGTTTGATTCTAACTTTATTATACCTTCTCTTCTTTTTTTCCTCTAAACTTTGAATCACATCATTATTCTCTAAATCATTAATCTCCCTTATATATATACTAGTCATTAATCATCTATCCCTCTTGTTTTTTATACTTATGTCTACTGGTTTTGCTATTAGGGTTGTGAGGCTGGAATCTAACTATATTTATCAATAAATGGCTAGTGAATTTGGTTCATCATAGTAAGTATATGATCCAATGTAGTTCTTGTTGATACCAATGCATGAATCTCCAACTCTAGATTCCCAGCTAAGTCAATCAAGTTGTCAGCAATCAAAAAATTATGATTTTTTTGTACTAGATCCTTTGCTAAAATCACCTCTTGTTGCATAACCTCCAAATGAGGTATCAACATTGATTGTATAGAGATAAATTTGTCTCTCATTCTTCTATCTATTGTATTTAACTCAGCCAACCTTCCTTGTGAAAATAATACTTTTTTTATAGTGCATTGATCTTGATGTAGCTGACTAAGAAATAGATTCTCTTGATTGTTTCATATCAACATGAATCCTCTATATATTTTCCTGGAAGTCACTTTTGAATCTTGGCATTTCAAAAATTATGTTGTACATATCTTGTACCTTATTTACAAGTTCTTCAATGTTCTATACAAGTGCTTGTAACTCAAAGTTTCTTACTACAATGGAAATAGAAAATTTCTATATGACCCTCTTCTCAAATTTATTCTCAGACCATTCCATTAATTTTTCATTTGAGTCAATATCTTTAGTGTTAACCTTTTCAACAATTTGTACCAACTGAGATATAATGGGGGCCTACTCATCAATGTGTTAGAAATGCTTTAGAATAACTAAGAGGGGGATGAATTAGTTATTCAAGGTCCAAATGAACTGATATTTTTTTTAAACTAATTATAATGAGCCCATTTAAACTAATCATGCATCCAAGCTAAACTTTCTACTTTGAAAGTTATTGTAAAATTAACATGTAGGAATAAGACATGAAAGATCAACACATAACACATTGATTTATGTGGAAACCCAATTTGGGAAAAACCACCAGTAACATTCTAATCAATTTTCACTCTTCTAAAGTGATGCCCTCTGAAAGGCCTACCCTATTAAAGGCTATAAAACACACTATTAAATGTGAATTGGTTAAAGGATTTCAACCACCCCCTTGGAAGTGGGCCTAGTTAAAGGACTTTAGAACATTCACTTGGAATGTCACCCTATTAAAGAATTTACACAATGGCTATTAAACCACCCTAAGTCTATAGGATTTTAGATCTCAATTTAGCTCTTGAATTTGTCTAGCTTTTACTCTAGAGCTCTGATAGCTTGTCCTCCTTTAAAGCTTCATCTTCCTAAGTATTCATGCTCATTGGGCTAGTGAAATCACCTTTGAGGTTACCTATCAAAGCAGAGTCTTTGTACTTTGTTCCTCCCTCCTTGTCAACTCAGATTTGGAAAATCTTTGACTTTTCAAATAATGTAGCAGCTTGGCACTTATTAAATTTTTGATGCTTAGCACATACTATGTTACTCAGCACCAACTATATTTTACTGATGCTTGACACATACTGTGGATTCACTTGACATCAACTATGTTTTACTGGTGCTCGACACCTATTACATTTTTGTCTAGCTCAGGACCTAAAATTGCTTGACTCCTTCTATTTCACTTGGCACACACTATACTTTACATTTTCTAGGCACTTATTGATAATCTACTTGGCATGAACTTGCTTGCTCAACAACCACTAATGAATTTAGTCAAGCTTTGCAAACAACTTTGTTACAACTTATTCTTCTAGAGTTTCTAAGTGTAGCCAACCTGTATAACTTCAAGTGTATTATCAATACATCATTTCACCATTGTCTTAATTGATCCTTGTAATTCATTACAAAACCATAGCTCAACCTTTCCTTTAGGTGCTTTTGTTACATCTTTTTGATTAAATCCTCTTCATCAATCAACTAAGTGATAGTACTTGGATCTTATAAGAAATTATCATTCTAGCAAATAGCAAGTTTGACATTAGTGACAAAACAATGATTGAAAACATTCTCTATCAACAATCTCCCTTCTTCTTAACAATCTCCCTATTTAAATAGTGATATTTTCAATTAAATTTCTATAGAATGTTCTAAATGTCAAAAGAATCAACAAACATTTCTTTAATGTGTGACACTTGCTTCTATTTTTGTTCTCTTTTCATCTCTTCTTGCTTCTTCTTATTTGCTAATAATTCTTGTTAGGTGACATTTTTCTCAAGAGTGAGATGGGCTAGGTCTCATTTTTGCATTTCAATTACTTAATCTAGACTAATAGTAATATCTAGAGAGCTATCCTTAACCTTCTTTCCTTTACTTTTTTTTTTAGTGTTGGTGCTCGACATTGCTAGAGTAAGAGTAGGTGATGGGATGTAACCATTTGTCTTTTCTTATTCTTTAGTGCTTGGAACATAAATGGTAGCACTTCATACTACATTCTTTGTACTTTTTTCCTCTTTCCTAGTCTCCTTAACTCCCTCATCCTGAGGTCTTGATACATGTGGTCATTCTTGACCTATAGTAGAAGTTTATACATTGGTTTCTTTGACTAATTCTTCTTGCTCTTCCTTCTCCCTTTCTTGTTCCTTGGCTTTTGAGGTCGTTTTCTGTTCAACAATGGGAGTGTCAAGTGTAGTATCATGAATAGGTGATAAGTTTCCTTGAGAACTTGGTACACCTAAGCTTTTTTCATCAATCTGATCATCTTTGATAGTCACGATGTCCACTTCTTTCTCTTATTCAACTTTGTTGGTTGTTAATCCAAAAATACTCTTCCGTAGAAACTCATTTTCCTCTACAATAGCCTCAATATTATTCTATAAAATTAAGAATTTTCTAAATTTAGGAACAAATCAGTTCCTATGCTTTTCCAAAAAAAATATCTTTTGTTTATTTGATAAATCAGGCATAATTTTGGCCAATGTTTCTTCTCTTATTTGTTCCTCTATTTTTGATGCCTATTCCTATCTTCTATCTAATCTAATATAAAAATCACTTGGAATCTTCTTTTCCAATTTAGTAGGAACCAGTTTATTATTAGCCATCAAATCTTTCATGGCCTCTTCTACCTTGGATCTATCAACATTTCTTAATGTATCATACTTTACATAACTAAAACTTGATATTCCTATAGAGCTTATGATGTTGGCATGTACCTCATTAATATTTATTATTTTTGTAGGTACAATGACTAAGTAATGTCTAGGTTCATCAAAATTGGTCTTCTTTGCATCTTCCTCTTTAGTTTCTTTCTTCTTTACTAGCCTTTTCCTCTTGGTCTGGCCTCTAGTGTCTAGCATTTTCTACTTCTTTGTATTGGTTCTTCTAGGTTTGGCGATTTTAACCACTCCTTTCTTCATAAGTAGATTGGCACTTACTATTGGTGTTGCCTTGGTCCTACGTCTTTGTGGTTTAGGAGGAAAGATTCAGGCTTAGGTGTTGTCTTCTCTACAACCTTTGTCACCTTAGGCTTTTTGGTTTTCACTATCTTATCCTTCTTTGTTGGTCTAGGAAATAGTGCTAGGGGTTTACCCTTTTTCTCTTCACTTTCTTCCTCTTCACTGCTATCATTTTATTCATCTTCTCCTAGACCTTGAATGAGAATCAAAGGTTCTTTTCCTTTTGTCTATTTTCCTAGTTTACCTCCTAAGTCTTCAATCATTCTCTTTTACTTCTTATCTATAAAAGAAATCTTGATATCAATTATTTCTCTAGCCTTTTCTTCTTCAAACTTTCCAAATGGCTTTACCCCTACATCAATTTCTTCCTTGAGTAGTGCACCATGCTTACATTGACATTATCATCTTCAATCTCATAATATACTAGAAAACATACATCATTATAATGCTTCATCACTAATGATGTTGGGATCTTCATTCTTTTTCTCATCTTTTGTTTGAATTACTCAAAATATTTATCGATAACACTTTAAAAAATTTCTCCTAACTAATTTATGTACTCAGTAAACTATATTGTAACTAGTTTTCCTTGCACCCAAACAATATTTCCAATAATAGGAAAATAATTATGAACATAGAAAAAATGCACCTAACTAATGATCCAAACATACACATAGAATTCCTTGCCTTCTTGATTAAAGTTAAGTTCTTTGCCAATTGTGACCTCTGCAACTTGGCATTATCATATTCACGATCCTTCATTACAATCTTCTATGCTTGGTCAACTACCATACAAGGCATGCTATTTAGTCTACTCAACTAGTAAAATTTGTGAGAGATCACTCTCGCTACAATCTCAATTATTGGATTTATAATGGTTAAAATAGACAATCCTCATCCAATCCACCCAAATTTTGTATTAGCCTTAATTTCTTCTCTCCTTAGGCTGTGTATCATCTTCTTCTTATTCATCATTGGATACCTAGTTACATTATGAATTGCTTTCTTTGATATATACCTTCATTCATTCAAGTTAGTGTTTGCATTAATGTTGTAATCTCTATTTAGTGGAATCAAGCTATCTCTATTATTAATAAACTTTTGAACTCGGTCTACTATATATCTCAATCAATTCCATATAACTTGACCTATACATTAGTCTAACATCTATGGTACTCATTCCATAGTGCAATGCTCAATTACAAAATTTTACTGATGTTTGGCACCCATTGTATAAATTATTCTCTTACACTATTCTTTCTAGTAGATCTATTCTATTGCATCTTTTCTCATGCTAATATGAACATTTTAGGAACTAATGTGAGATAAATTATTGAGTAGATAGTTCCTTACATACCTTTCTTGATTAGTTTGAGGTGGTGTGTTCACCTTCTCCATTGGATTGGGTGACCTTAACTTCATTTGTTCCACTACCTCCAGCTTCAACCTTTTTCTTCCATGTTTAATTCATCTCCTTTTTTTTTTCAACATCCATTTTTCCTTTACCCTTATTGTGTTCATTATTTGATACTAGTGTTCGGGTCCTACAATTATTATTCACATGACCAATCTTGTGATATTTCAAACAAACTTTCTTCAGTACATTCTTATTTGTCTAGTAGGTATTTTCCTATGATCTGTATTCATATGCTCTATGTCCAAACTTTGGTATATTTTTCATTCTTGATCTAAACTCATGTATTTGGTGTCATTTCTTCTTTCTACAAAAATAATAAGTAGTAAACTTAGGTTTAGGGTTTTCCATACCATTCTTGATTCTGTAAATGTTTGAAATATGTCCAAGTTTACCATAATGATAGCATGTTGGTTTTCCTTTTAACTTTGCATTCTTTAGTTCTTCACTCTTGGATGATTTTTCTTCTTTAGTGGCTGAATGTTTCTTTGTATGTCCTTGTCTAGAAGTGTTGCCAGATGACTTAGGTGATTTCATTAATTCTTCAAAATACTTAAATGCTTCACTAGGCTTGTTCATCTTTTCCACAAGTTCTTTCTCAAATCTTAACTCATTCCTTAGTAGGTTGTTTTGTGATCTCAATTTTTCCATCTCTACGTCTTTCCTATTCAATTCTTGATTTGCAAGCATCAATTGATTCATCATATCTAGCTGAGTGTTTGTAATCTTCTACACATCAGATGACCATTCTTTATGTTTGATAGTCATTTGTCTTTTGTCTTCCACAATTACATCTCTATCTTCTTTGAATTTCTTCTTCTATTCAAACACTTCACACGGCCTCACTAACTAGATTTCATGATCTCTCTTCAATCTTCTAAATTCTTCATTTGAGATATTGTTCTTCTCTAATAGATCTATAATGGTTGCATCATTCTCATTAGAATTTCCAATGTCAAGAAATCCTTGTACATCAATTTCTTCATAATGTTTATCATTCTGTTCAATAGCCATGTCCTTTCTCTTTCTAAGGGGATTCCTTAGTTCCTCTCTTTCTACTTCAAGTTCTTGCAATATGAGTTGGATGTCAATCACTTGATTATAAATTACCCTTTTCCAATTTGTAAGACTCCATCTCCAAGATTTGAATTCACAAGTTGTTAGACTTTCTTTAAGAGAACCAATGCTCTAATACAAATTGTTGGAAGTTTAATTAGGTAACTAAGGTACTAAGAGGGGGGTTGAATCAGGATCTATAAAACTATTATCCTTCAAAACAACTTTACTGCATTCACCATATTTTCCTTCTCATATCTAGTTGATACATATCATAACTTGTAAAATCAAATGCTATAGTAAATAGATCTAACTATCAATCACAACCATGAAATGTAAACACATAACATAAAATATTTGGTTACCTAGAAACCCTCCAAGGTGAAGGTAAAACTAGGGTGGGGATGAAACCCACAAATATTCTCTATAGTAGTGACAAACTTAATTTGTTAGAGTTACAATTTTGATCACTTTTGATGATCTACCCTGTGAGGGGTCTATCCTTCTAAAGAAATTTAAGAGTGTTAGGTATCACCCTATTAAATAATTTTACACTTATAATAAATTATGGAATTTTTTAGGAGATTTACAAAGGTCTATTAAAACCACTTTGTTAAGAGATTTTCCCTGATTCAATTTATTAGAATTGTTTTAGCACCTTATCCTTCAATCTACACTGTAATTGTTTATTATGGAAGCCCTACTTCCAATCTCTAATCTAATATCCAATCTGATATGTCTTTCTTAGTCCTTCACAATTACATAAAGTCATTACACTCTATTCTTCACAACTCTCTCATGCATGCAATATCCAAAACTTAACATCTTTTCTTCCTTCACACAATTCATAATCTCTTCTATGATGGCTCTCATCACTTGTGAAAAATAAGGTTTGGATCTACCTATTTAAAGACTTCTGTGGATTCTTCTAGATGCTTCTCTTTTTGCCTCTTCATCATATTGGTTGTTCATTCCTCATAGGGATCAATAATAAATCTCTTCTACATCAAAATGTGTAACAACCTCTATAAAAAACTCTATGATCATCAAATGTTATGTCCATGTCAGCTTGAAGTAGTTAACCTCGAATTTTATATCATTCTTGACTTTTATGTTCTTTCTGTATTACTCGATACTTAGTGTTTTTTATTCTTGGTCATAATTGTTATCTCTATTGTTTCCCAACATTAACCGTATTTAGATTTTTCTATATAACTTAGCTAAATGTGCTCTATTTTCTTGACATTTACTAGGTTCAACTTGTATTGAAAATAATCGATGACCAAAGACTTGCTCAGCTCCTATAGAGCTCAACATATACATGATTCAACCTATATAGAATAGCTCAATCACAGTGATGATATTCTAACTCTACCTTACAGAGTAGCTCAGTCATAGTGATGATAGTCTAACTCTACACTAAAAGACAACTATACTTAGAGATATTGACAATTTCTACTATCTTTAACCATGTGACACATAAATGTGCATAGGTGCATAATTTTGTAAGGTGCACAACTACACTAACAATCTTGGATCAATTGTGGTTAGACTAATACTTAACAAAGCATTTCATACACCAAAAATGTATTTTGGTGGTAGTTTAACTCGCATAGTCACACAATGAAGTTCAAGTTTACATATAAAGACTCTCAAATCATCCAAAGTCCTCTCCCTTGTTATCTCCTTCTTATTCATGATTTTTAGATTCATGTAGAGGTCCATGCACCATTCAATTAATAAAATAAAGAGTGAAAGCCTACTTAACACCTAGTTAGGAGTCTATTAGTATATAATTTTCTTAAAATTTTCTTAAAATTAGTGATTTTAGCATGCTTTTTGCAAAGAAAAATCCATAGATCCAAAATTTGCATAAAGTATGGGGTTTCCTATAAATAAAAAGATTTAATACATATTCGAGGTCAATATTTTGATGCACTAAAGTACTCTATTGGTGTTTTTCATTTTGTACGTAATGTTTCTTTCTAGAATGTGTTTTTTCTTTATGAATTTTTATATTCATAAATAACAATTCAGCCAATAGTCTTATTGTCTGTTAATGATCATGAAATCAATTAGTTTTGTTTTTTTTCATATTTGTTAACAAATTCCTCTATTGTGATGAATTGGAGAAAGGATCACCTTCAAGTTCTTGCATAGAAATTTGTCTCGTGTGTGTGCACTTTCCATGGTTGCACAATTTAATGAATTGTGAAATATTATACAGTTTTATTATTATTTTCTACTTGATCCCTAATTTTTTCTCCTAATTTCATTTTTTTTCTACTTGATCCCTTTTAGAAAATCAATTTGCAAATGTGTTGTTACCAGGACTTATGTCCATTAGGAATTTCATTTTTAGCAATTTACTATAATTTCTTGTTATGGTATCTCAGTTATTTGTTTTTGAACACAAGGCCAATGTAGGAATTCATATAGTTGCATTGTTAGGATTTGCATTCATTATAAAATCAAAAATACAAAAAAAATATACTAGTTGTGGTCATATTTTTAAAAAAAATTGTAGGATTTACAGATACCAACACATGCCTCCTGATGAACACATTTATCTTTAATTGAGTTGTTGAGTAGGTTCAAAAAAAACCATCCAAAACCTTGGAGTTGGTCAATTAGATTAGCTTTACAAGAGAGAAATCCTTCTATTGTTGATGTCATGTAAAATGACCACTCAATAGAAGTGCCAATGGGAAGGAAAATTATGTAGTTTTTACAACTCTAAAATTTCATAGATGTGAAAGAACATAGGTACATAGCTCCATAAATGTGCAAACTAGAGAATCTTGATCCATTATCTCCCTTTGAGTGAACATTGAGGTACTCACCCAAAAAAGGAGAATTTTGGAACTTGACCATTTTTACAAGCCTCACAGTGACAAAGGGAAACCTAAACTCTTCTTGTTCACACCACAAATTCCATAATCATTATCATCCATCCCACATTTTGCTACTTCCACCTACACCAACCCACATAGGTTTTCACAATAGAAGAGCCAATCATCACTGCTTCCACCCATGGATTTATTTTAAAATGATCAAAATTCACCAATTAACTTGTAAGGCATTACAATATTTGGGATCAAATTGCAACAACAATTTGTGATGGCAGTGTAATTTGTGGGTATTTTCATATTTTTTTGCAATTTTCCCCGACAATATCACAATACTAACATTGGTGTTGTAATTTCAAATTCAACATTATTATATTTGTAAAATGGCATCATTCCCGATTTGTTTTGATCGATTATGGAGGTGCATGCAACATACATGGAGAGCTCTAAGCAAGAATGAAGAGCTCTAAATGTTGTCATACCCTTATGATCAGTGCATTTTGTTGTCATGCCCTTGTGATCTATGCATTTTGTTGTCATGCCCTTTTGATCATCCTGCCCTTTCTCTATGATTTTCTTCAAGGAGAACAAAGGTACCTATGTAAATTTTCTTTTCTTTTCCTTCTAAACATGTATCCTTGAAGTCACCGATGATGGTTGTGGTGAAGGAAGGATGGCATTATTATTATTATATGAATGCTTCTATTGCCATCACATATAATTTAAGATTGAAGAGTGGTCTTTACACAATGGTTTGTTTTTGGGGTTTGAAATCAAATTTTTCACTTTTTCCTTGGTTTGTTATCTGCATTTATTATGGATCACATTCTTGTAGATGTCAATCTACTTAGATTGGCTATGAGAAGTCTTGATAAAATTGTCTTTTTGAGCTTGCAAAACTATCCAAATTGATTGTGAGGGTCTTGAATTCAACAAATTTTGACATAAAAGTGTCTTTTTGTTCAAATTGATTGATTGTGAGAAGTCTTGAATTCAACACAGTGTGACATAAAAATATATTTTCAAGTTTTTTTAAAGAGATTTTTCCTTGTTACTTAACATGGAATTTGTTTATGATCAAATACAGTTGTGAGAGGGTGTGTTTCAAGATAACAACTTTCTTGTGATTTGCCTTTTTGGGAATTTAAGACAGTTGCGAAGAGTGTAATGCACCACCAAGGGATCCAAAGAATTAATTAAAAAATTACTAAGTTTGCCAAACAACTTTTTTTTTTAAAACATGAAAGATAAACCATTCGCAACTTATACATAGTAATGGAAGCATTAGCATCAATTCAACTAAAAGTAAACATAACATACATAACAGATTACATTCTTCATGAATCTCTTAATGTTGTATCACATCTAAATTAACTATTCATCTAACATCACATCCCTAGCAATGATACATCCAATGTTCTTAAACAATATACAAGTGTCCTTTTTGTAATTATATTTTAGTTTAGCTCAATCATCCACTGTAAATGTTACAAAGTATGAAAGGCTTAAAAGAATATACATCCATATAAATAAAGTACATCATCATACTAACTCTAATGCATGATGCAATAACATAAATAAAACCACAAATCGTAAATGATACATCATCACAAAAGATAAAAAAATCCATCATAAAAGATAACCATATATTAAAAACATAAATAACTAAGTTCATGGTTCCTCCCAACCATAAATAGCATCATTAGACCATCATGGATCCTAGCCATCCCTTCATGCGTAACATCCCAAAGCATCGAAGAGATCATCAACTATTAACATAGTAAGAATGTCACTCCTAAAACATCCTACTAACATGCAAAGTAAAGCATAAGATAACATCATCTAACACATGAAAATCATCAATATAAGAAAACATACCAGTAAATACATCCATCATAATCCATGGAGATAGATGCCAACAAAGAATGCATTAGCCATGGTGTCTCAGATGGATCTCAAATGATAAGAGACCTAAATGGTCCACTCCCACCATGTTGAGGAGATAATATCAAGTCCCAAATAGGTTATCAATATCACATAGCATAAATACTTTCTAAGTCCAAGAATCCTAAAAGTATACTAACTCAAAGGTTTCAATCACAAAACTAACATCTAATCCCAGAGGCACACAATGACATGTAGGAAACCTACTTTGTAAGCAGGCAAGTGTCATCACATATATCATGTAGAAGTTACCCTGGTAGTTAGCTTAGGACTCCATGGGTCCCTACTGATCCTTATGCGGCCACTAGTATCCTCTCATAATGACAAGGCATACTATGGAATGCAAGGTCGCAACCAAGCATTCTCTTTACTCCCATCTTAGCCTGTACTAGCACTTGAGGCATGGGTGAGAACATCAACAATTATATTTTTACGTTTATTTAATCCCCATTTAGTGTAAATGTTATCACTTATTAAAAAAACTTGCAATGAGTTACCCTGGTAGCCACTTAAGGCCTGGCCCCCATTGCAAGCCACTTTCCAACACTACAAGTAGATAACCTACCCTAAGCTCATAGAATCATAAATCACCCCAGTCCTATACAAGCGACTGGAAAGTAATACCAAAAGAATAATCCATAATAAGAGCATTAAATATCCATAATAGAAGCATCAAATCTCCATGAACAGATGAAAAGCATCCATAGATAATCATGACCACAACAGTTTTTTATTGGCAACTAAAGGTATCACTGATAATCACAATAATCATTGGTTCTCAATAACCAAAATATATCTCAAAATCATACTGATCGAAGACTCCAAAATGGTTGAGTCAAACATGTCACAACATGACATCATCAAGAAATAAAACAACATTTCAGTCCCATATGGCAACTGGAAAGTAATCCAAGGATAACTAATCGATGACTCAAAAATGGTTAAGTCAAATGTCTCATACATATGAATCTCATCTTCACACAAGAAGATTGAAAAGCAATAACAATCAGTAAATACAACATTTCATAGAGCATACCATCACATAACCATGGTTGGATTTATAAAGATCAAAATTAAGACATCATCATGACATCACAATCATAACCCTTGAGCCTCTGGTAGAAATCCTATAACTGGTCAACACTAGTCAACCCAAAAACCCAAAACAAGAAGCATAGAGAAAACACAATGCAAACACATGTTTTGGTTTGCTAAATTTTCATAGTTGAATTGAGTATGGAGGTTTCAGTTTCTATTTGCAAGTATACTTCAAGTGTATAGGATTAATCATTTGACCTACAAGTCAACTCGTTTATTCCCTCGATAACATTATCCTTCCTTTATTTAAAATTACATTCTAAGAATAACTTAAGGGTAAATATTTGCTCATTAAACTAATCTTCTTTTACCCTTAAATAAATTATTCTCTTCATTTGCTAAGATCCATGTTATTAGCTGAATAACTCTTCCTTAATGTTACTTCAACTTTTCAACATAAACAAATGATCATTATTTGTTTAAATATAAGAAAGCCAGTTACTAGTCTTCGAATAAGAAGATTATAACTTTATTAAAATGATCAATTAAATCAATCAATTAACATAGGTACACAATCCATGACTTTTTTCATTCTAATAGTTCTCAATTAAATATTACTAAGTCTCACCATTAAAATATCTAAGGTCATTATTCAAGTCATTAGAATAAGGCTTATCAACTTCGATGTAAATACCTAACAACTTCACTAAAAGAATCAATATTAGCATATCAATTAAAACTCTATACATAACTTAATTATTAATTAAATTTAATTAACTCTAATTTAATTTAATTAATAATTACATAACCATACCAACAACTCAATGAAAAATTAGTTGACTAATAACTAACAATAGTTTCTATGTTAAAAAGTCAACTACAATCCAATACTCAAATATTCATATGAATAGTTCAATAATAATAACTTGTTAATATTTAATAACAAGCTATACTATTATTTATTAATGATTCGCTAGACCCAACAACCATTAATAAATAATAAATTCATCAAAACTACAACTAATCAATCTAAAGAAACCTTACAAAAACTTCATTGGTTAATATTTGACTAACTCTTAACACTATTAAGGTATATCAATAATTTGTTTAATAATACATAACATATTAACAATAACATAACAATTCAAATTGTAGCAATGTTATAAAAATGACTCCTTGTCAATTAAGTCTCTTAATTTAAAATCATCTTCATTAAAAAACTATCATTAATGTAATAATAAATTACCATCTCATACATTAAATAAAATTAATATTAAAAGTCCACTATATAAACTATATTAATATCTCTTCTCTATTAATAATTATTATCAATACTTTTAAATCATTTATCTTTTACAATTTCAAGAACCCCAAAATAATTGATGACTTAAATATTTAAACTCATAAAATTCTAACTATATCAATATTTGAAATTTTAATGACTTGATTAATAAAATTTAATTAATATTATATATATATATATAATATATATATTTATATATATAATAATTAATATTAACTTCATCAAGTTTAAAAATTGAATATAATATAATATAGTATATATATACCTTTATACATATACATATAATAATAATATTTAATAACCTCATTTAAATCGAATCACAAACATATCATAACCCTTTTTTAAAAAAACGTATTAATTAAGACCACATCATATTGTGCATATGAATCGCTATAGTATATATTATAAAGAGGTTTGTACAGCTTTGTACCTTGTCGCAGGGCCTGCGACAGTGGTACAGTCGTCCGCCGGCCGCAGACCATAATACATATAAAAGATGGGGGTAGGGGGTGGGTAAACCAGCCCCTCCCCAATACATAATTTTGATTTTATTTTATAAAATTTTTACAAACGTTTTAGAACATTTTTTATTATGATTTGACTGCAAATTCAAACAAATATATAAATATATGTATATATGTATATATATGTATATACATGTATATACATATATGTTTGTATGTATATATATATATATATATATATATATATATATATATATATATATATATATATATATATATATATATATATATGTATATATATGTATATGTATGTATATGTATGTATATGTATGTATACATACATACATACATATACATATATATACATACATACATATGTATGTATATGTATGTATGTATGTATACATACATATACATACATATACATACATATACATATATATACATATATATATATATATATATATATATATATATATTTAATACATATACATACATATACATATACATATATATACATATATATACATATACATATATATATATATATATATATATATATATATATATATATATATATATATATATATATATATATATATATATATATATATATATATACAAAATTTGTTATCAATTATTACTGCATTTTAAAAAATATATATATATATATATTTTTTAAATATAAATGCAGATTTTACAAAAGAGAACATATACTTAGATTTAAACAAAAAGGGCTTTTCCAATTAAGAATTTTCCCTTTAAAATAATTGTTTTCTAAACATACCCATTAATCCATCTAATAGGTTTAACTATAAATTTTGAAACCATTTTAAAATCCATTTCTCAATTCGATTCTAATTCGAACCCAAACCTGATTTAAAACTAATTTCCTTCTTAAATTGAAACTAGGGTTTTCTATTGTTGTCTTCACAACCAAATAAATTTAACATACATATCTAGATTCCAATTTTCAAGATTACAGATTTAATCACAAAGAATATTCAGACACATATAAAAAACACGATGAAGAGAGGAAGAGAAAGAGTGCGAATAGATTATGTGAAAATCACAAGTGCACCTAGACACTAATGCTAATTTGCCATGCCTCAGAAGTCCATAGAAAATCCCTTCCTTCTCCAACATTCGCAATTCCTCCAAGATCCAAGCCAACCAAAATTCCCACATGACTAGAAGTGCTTGAAGAAGCATAGGAATATGTAGAAATGTATGAGCTTCACAAATGCATGTAAGCTTTGAAACTTGTCCAAATACACTAGGAGAGCCTCTATTTAAAGGCCTCTAAGATGCATCTAGAATGTGTCTAGAAAGAACTAGAAGATAAACATGACAACTAAGCATGAGTCTTCTCCAACTTTCTAGATGAGTCATAAGGTTGTAGACACCATGTGCTCAAATAATATGCAAACTCCTAAGTGTAGACAACTTGTGCATACTTAAAGTGCAAACTCTTGTGTTGTCTACATGACAACTCCCGAGAATTTGAAAACTCCTAAATATAAAAATAATGCACATTAATTAATTTAATATTCACTTTACTCTTTTCAATTTAATTTTTTAATTTTTTAAATCTTATGCACTCACTTTAATAACTCCACTTGTTTTATCTTAATATATTTATATTTTAATCACATACACACATCATGCAATCTAGAATCTTTTAATAATTTTAATATATTTTCCATTTTTAAATTCATTTTCAGAACTTTAATTGATAAAATATTTATTAACTTAAATAAATATTATCACATTCCAACTTTAAAATTATAACTTTTTATCTTCAAATTTAATTATTTTATTTAATTAATTTCCCAATTAATTAAATAAAATAAATATTAAAATATCATATTAATTTTCCATTAAATTAAACCATTAATTAAATCTTTTAATTAGGCTTAATTAATAAAAAATACACTAAAGACTCATAAAATAAAATTCGAAAAACCCACTATAGCAAAACACATACAAAATCAAACCAAGGGTTAATATCATGAATTACGTCATCTGGCGCATTCAGAGGGTACTCAACTCAGATACTTGTCCTAATTTTCAATTAGAACAAATGGCTTAAAAGGTTGGGATTTGAACTTGAGAATTTATCTCCCCTCTCTTACCATTGAGATAATGTGATAGGGTACACTCATCCTGGCAATTCAAAGAAGTCAATACCTAGTACCTGCAACCCACATAGAATCTATGCATGTACATACAATATATATATATATATATGCTAAGCTAAATAGGCAATGCCAGGAAGTAGTGCATCATGTAGATCTCAACTAGCAGGTAACTACAACTCCCTTCCTTAACCACATTAGAAATGCCATCCAAGAACAAACACACACACCATACACATGCAAATATGGGGTAAGTATCCATAAGAAAATAGATGTGGTAATAAACCATCTAACTAATCAATAACTGAAAATAATGTAATAATCATCATGCATACATGAAATGTAGAGTCTAAGTAATCTCATCACATATCAACTGAATCCATAGCACAATATCTGATAGTCTCAAAACAATGCTACTAGTAACCATCAACATAAAACTAGCCCTAAAAGAGTTCAACAATGATAACTAAAATGTGACCTAGGGGCAGGCACTACATCCACCCCCTCAGAATTAGGCTTACACCTGGAAGCCGGCAAAAATGAAAAACTAAGATACTCACTATGCGGGTCCCATTGAACCCTTTCCCCCCATAGGGGAATATGATTCCACTGGTGACACTATAACACACTTAGAGAAATATGATTCTGGTTTAATGATAAATCAAAAACCATATCGATCCAACATTCATCCTTTTAACAACTACTAAAATAGATCCCCTAATACATTCTAAACAAGAGCAACTTAATGCTTGCAAAGACGATCAAAGGCATACTTCCTTAAAGCATAGATGAAAGATACATGTTTTGCAACTAGAATGAGTTTCAATTTTTAGTTTTGCCCTCGTTTAGGTTTAAGTAGAATTTTCAATATAATTTCAAGTTTGAAACCTAAGTGTTGAACTATGAAAAATATGCAAATAATAGTTTTAAGTTTTGATTTAGTTCACCTAGTTTTCAAGTTTTCAATTTGAAAGAGATACACATGATAGTTCAAAGTTTTTGTTTTGTTCAACTAGTGGAATTCCAATATACCCAGAGCTCCCAACGTTGAAACTCTGGCTCTGATAGAGAGAATTGAAAGTATTCTCTTTTTTTATATTGATTTACTTACATATCCATAATATGTTTAACATATTTGAAACTATTCTTTGGGGTATATTTGTTAAATTTGGTTTGTAATAATTGTAACATTAGAACATTGTGCCTTACTTTTGTTTGGAATAATTTGCATGATCTTTGGAAAAGAAAATGTTGAAATTATATCTATAATTATTAAAATATCATTTCAAAGTAAATTTTAAGATAATAAAGAAATTGTGTGTCATACAACTCTTATATTTAGAGGACATTGAAAGATAATAAATATCTAATTTGTGTTTACTATGAGGCCTCATGCCGACCCATCCTAGCATCGATGATACATTATTATTTTGATGTTTGTGATTCGATATGTTAGAACATTATTTGATGCACTGAACATTATTATGCTATTTTATGATGTGTGATGCTTTACTTCAGTTATTTGATTTCATTATTTAATGCTTTATGAACATGTATAATTATGAAGTAAATGAATGCAAAACTAACATTTTGATTTTGAAATTTTAATAGTCAAAAATATGAGTAGTATTAGATAAACAATTGATTATTAGAAAAATGGATGTTTTAATTTATATAATTTTTTTGATATGTAAATTTCATAATGCATGTGATTTCTTGAACCTATTTATGGGTGCAATGAGTGTGCGAGAAGTTTAGCTGGGAAATCTAATGGAAAGCCAAAGCTAAATCCCTTGTCTATTTTGTGTTATCTTTGCATTGTCTATCTTTAAAAGGTTG
Organism: Cupressus sempervirens; assembly: GCA_028749045.1. Taxonomy (NCBI): domain Eukaryota; kingdom Viridiplantae; phylum Streptophyta; class Pinopsida; order Cupressales; family Cupressaceae; genus Cupressus; species Cupressus sempervirens. The sequence goes on from CM053790.1 coordinate 698,814,798, forward strand.
TTATTTGATTTTATTATTCTCCTAGCTTTTAATTGTTCCTATTATGTCTTTAAGGCTTTAAAATATCAAATTTAAGTGCCCTAGGGGTAAGGGTATGGGTGGGGAGTACTTTCCACCCCATTAGCCTCTTAGTTTGACTTTTAGGGTCACTCAAAAGCCCTATTTTTGAGGAATTGCGAAAATTGATTGTCATCTACATGAGTTGGTGACTCCAAATCCATCTTGAGTTTTTTGAAAGTCTAGTTGAGTTAAGGATCATACTTAGAGGATTTTGGGAGTAGTTTTGAGGTTGTTACCCAATCTCTAGTTTTGGAGAAAGTTTGAGAATTGAAGAAAGAAAAGGGAAAAGCTCTTCTCAACTTACCATTTTTTTCCATAACATTTTGTGAAGGTAGGAGTTCTTCACTCTTTTGGTTTTGTTCTTCATGTTTTCATGCTTGAATATTTCATATATTATTGTGTTGTTCTTGTTTATGCTTGCTTGTGTGTTGGGATGGATTTGGAGGGGTTTTTGTTTGTTCTTGATGCAATATTATGCTTGTCTTGATGATTTGTTTTTGAGGGGATTTCATGGGGATTGTTTTGGCATTACTCACCCTTGGATAGGGAAGAAGTGGCCATGTATGGGGGTAGGGCCTTAGTTGGACCTCAATGGTGTAGAGTCTCATCTTATGGTGAGAGGAGGGAAAGAGGGTAGGGTGTATGGGCCCCTGCTTGTCATCACATGTCTTGGTTGATATTGTGAATTCTTGAATATGGAAAGGAGTGAAAATCCTTGTGATATTAGCCTCAAAAGGGCCTTGTAAAAGAATGGAAGTTCTTGAAGTTTTAGCCTCGAAAGGGCTATGCTATGGCATGGTGATTGATGTCTCCCATTGGAAAAATCCACCTCCCCCCTAGTCAGGTTCTACATTTGGACCTATTGTGCAAAACTGGATTAGGGTGCATGCTTGAATTTTTCTTGATCTTGTGATGATTCACCTAGGTCAGGTCTTATCTTCTCTTTGTGTTTCCTTGAAGTTTTGAAGGTATTGGAAGAGAGTACTTGTGAAAGATTTTGAAGAGATTTCTTTTGAATTGTAATATTATGTAAAATGTATTTGAATTTTGGATATATTGGTAAAGACATTAGGTTTTCTTACTAGTTCTTTCCCAATGCAACCTTGAACTAGGATGAATAATAGAGAAAGAAAAAGATTATGAAAATCTCTTTGTATTGCTCTTATGTGATTTCCAATCATGCATATGTATGTGAGAAAATAGAGTGATAGATAATGTCTTGAATCATGAATGTTCAAGTTTTTGATTATGTTAGTGAGAAACTATTGGATATGTTGAAGTTTCCAATTCAATGTTTTAAGCATTAAGATGAAATAAAATTTCTACATTGTGATCATAAAGCCATCTCTCTCCTTGTTAAGTTTCATAATTGTCAAATCAATTTGATTAAGAACTATGCATCACCTTGAATTCTAAATATAAAGGAACATACACCTTGTTGTAAGATGATTGATAAAACATGAATTATAGGATAGAGGGAGAAAGTATAACCTTTTAAACATCCTTGTTAGTATGCTTATTCATTGAAAATCAATGTTGTAAATAGGTTAGTATTCATTCCTAGTATAACCAAAAAGTATAAAACATGCCAACACTTATTCAAAATTGGCCTTCAAAAAAAACAATGCATCTCCAGGTCTAAAAAAACCCTCTCTAGAAAATGTATGGAGGAAATTTTAATTCCCCCTAGTCACAAAGAATATTCTCTGAATTATGCTTTTGTATTGAAACTAAAAATCATTATTAAACCTTTTAGAAAGGAGTATAAATTAAATACATTTAAAGCTAAAACATTTAAATGCATATCTTATTTAACATATTTCACCAATAAAACTTTAGCATTTAATCTCCATATAGCTGAAGGCAAGGTACTTGCCTAGATCATCATACCTATCTATTTTATTAATCAAAAATTTAAACTCACCCACTAAAATTTATACCCCATCCCTTACTTTTACCCACTCTCCTAACTAAGGTTAGGCGTGGTCACACTCAACCCCCACTGCTGCGAGTACGCATGTTAGGTCATGGAGGGGGGATATAAGTTTGTTTAAAATTTTAATTTTAAAAAAATGATTTTTTTTAAAACCTTATGCCTCCCTCTCCATTGTTCATGTGCTGCCCTTTCTTCACAAGGCTCACGCCCATATGCTGACCAAGCCTGCAGTGCATAGACCTTGGGCAGTGCTTTACCCATTTGGGCATGGGGCCACTTGGCTTAGGGGATGGGGGGGGGGGGTGGGGGGGGGGTGGTTTGTGGTGTGTGTCTTAGGGTAGCTTTTATTTTATTTTATTTATGTTATGTGGTGTAGTAGTTAGTAGGTAATAGGTTAGAATGTTATAGCATGTAGTATAGTTAGTGTGTTAGTCATTGTTAGTTAGTAGATTTTATTGCTAGGTTAGTATTTTATATCTATTTTATTTAGTGCAGTGTTAGTTGGTATGTAGCCTAGGTTAGTATAGGATTAATTGGTTAGTGGGAGGGTTATTAATGTTTTGAATTAGTATAGTTTCTTTTTTTATTAGTAAGTAGTTTATATGCTTAGCTTGTTTAGTCAACTTTTAATCTATGTTTGAAAAAGATGTTAATGTTAAATAGTGTTTGGATGTTAGAATATTAAATTAGTCTTATTTTAAAAGTTTTTAACTTGAAATTAGAATATTTTACTTAAAATAAATTTAATATTTTTAAGTTAGAATAAGATTTGTTAATATTTTAAATGTGGCTTTTACATAGTGTTAGTATCTTAGAAACATGAGTATAAGTTAATTTCACAATGATAGTATTTTAATTATTAATTGTTCTTTTATTAATTTTAGATACTTTTATTCATAAGAATTGAATAAGATTAGTTTTAAATTGTCATTAGATTGGCTTAGTTAATAGGTTTTTTTTAAGTTCTAATTCAAAAGTTTTATCTCGAACCTTGAATGTTTAATTAAAATAATTTTAAATGTTTTATAAATTAGTTACATACCATTGTGAGCATTGTTAGATTGAGTTTACTAGGCTTTATTAATGTGGATTTACATTTATGATAGTTTCAAATGAAGTGTAGATTAAATTATAGATTTTTGAATTTATTCTAGGCATCATTTTCAATTATAATAGATAAGATAAAGAGTTAGTTTAGGTTTTGATTAAAGTTATACACATAGTTATCTTGGTTAAATAGTAAAATTTCATTTGATCTTCTATAGTTTCGGATTCCCTCTTTTGTTTAATGGATTAGATTGTAATGTCGATCAAGTTATTAAGTTAATGAGAGGGACTAGCCTATTAGATCATCTTTAGGGTTAGTGGTTTCATTTTCATAATTAAATTGTATCATTAAAACAAATTGATGGATTATGACTTTAGTTTAATGGAATTAGTCATTTTATTTAATTAATTGATTTATTAGAAATTTTCAGTTTGGTCTATATATAACCCTTCTTATGAAATGTTCACTGAGTTGTAACCTTCTATATCGATGGGAACTTGTATCTATCTCCAAAGTATCTTTGGTAATCCAAATTTAAAACTACTCGAACAATTAGTTCCATTATAGTTAAACTTTTAAAATCTTTTATGTCCATGTTATGTTATTTGATCATTGTTCTTAATTTAAAAAAAAATTGTGTGTGTTTTCCCCCTAGATTTTGGGCATGACATTTACAATCTTATCAATGCATACTACTTTCGGGCATGCAATGAGTTGACAATAGATTTTACACACTCAAAGGACATTATTAAATTATTGCATATCCATTTTATAATTTAACATACACACACTTTATAATATTTGTTTGGTAAAAATTAGTCTACATTAGGTGTTTTAGTGATGAAGTTTATAAACTGGTGAAATAAAAAAATATTTAAGAATTTACATCTTCAAGAAGAATTAAGAATGAAGTGACATAAAGGAATATATTAATAAAGAGTGTTGTAAGTAGAAAAATTTTCATTGATAATAACATGGGTTTCATTTTGGCCATCCTCATCTCTATCATTAGCTTTCTGATTATGGTTTATTTTGAGATATTTTCTAATAACATGGAGTCAGTACTCATAAAGATGATGAATGTGAAAAAATGTAGTAAGGGTTATGGGCCATTTTTGAACATTATAACCAATGGAAAAGATGAACATATTGCATAATAGAGAACATTGTATCTAGTGTAGTACAAGATTGAGTAATTGTAACTATAATATTTTATATTATATAAGGTACAACATTGACCAATTGTGCATATAAGGAAATATATGCATTGGAATACATGTGAGTGCCCATTGTAATTGATTCTCTATGATGGAAGATCTAAAATATGTAATGCAACTCTTTATAGTACAAGACATCATTTAGTGGTATATGATTGTAAATTTATATGCATGGGAAGTTATTCTTTAATCATTTTCAACGCAATTCAAGAAAGGGAGGAAGATGGGTTCTTAGACAAAAAAAATCAGTTAAAAAGGTTTTGAGAATGTTATTGGATACAAACACCTATATCCATTTTTAACCAACAAGATGTGTGTGAATGGAATTGAACTGCTCATGTTTGTTAGTACAAAACTACCAACATCCATTTGGTTTGAGTTTTGAACATATGGGAAATCTTTGATGCTCACATTTTGACTTTCAAGTTTGATTGATAAAAAAATTGAATGATTTGGATAGACACTAACCTAGTTCAATGGCACATTTTAACCTTCTTGGTAGCATTGTACAAATTGTGTCAAATGCCTATATAATGCAACAACCCTAAATATATATAAATAAATGCATTTGTTAGCTCAACCACCTTAGGCTAAAATCCAAGTATGAATCATATGTCTTACCTATTATACATGTTTTAGTTTCAAACCCAAGAAAACCAATTGAAGCATTAACAAAAACCTAATTAAAGGAATTGATTTATCTCAATCTACCAATACAAAGCCTATATAAAACATAAATCTTGACTGATTTTTTGTTTCCATACCCTTGAAGAGTTGCATGTATATTATATATTGTATTGTAGATCTTAGGTCTTATGAATTTAATGAGAGAAGAGACAAGATTCTTGTGGCACACACACATGTGGATTTAATTGGCCTTTTTCATGAATTTTTTAATAAAGCAATTGAAGATGAAAAGCATACAAAATTTGCATAGGATGTCCAATATTTTAATATTATAGGCTAGTATAATATCAGATCATTTTCATGGTGTCTATGTCAGACCTAATGAGGGAAATAATACATGTCTTTTTCCTTTTTCATGAATATTTTGATAAAGCGATTGAAGACACAAAGTGTACAAAAGTTGTGTAGGATGTCCAATATTTTAATATGGCAAGGTAGTAAAATATGAGATCATATTCATGGCATATATGTCATACCTAATGAGAGAAATCAATAACATGTTCTTTCTTCTAAGCTAAAATTCTTCAAGTGCATTTTCTTATAAAAAATTAATTTTTTAAACAATTGTAAACTCTTAGAAAATGCATTGTTGTTTTCTATTACCATTGATAGGCTTCCCTTGAACAAAATCAAAATGAAGAGGTATAAATGAAGCACAAATTATGAAATTTCCTTCAATGCACCCATATCTTCTCATTATGTCCCTAAGCTAGACAATAATGTCTATTGGTTCTCATCAACAACTAAGATAATTAGTTCACTGCCATGATCAAAACTTATCAATGGGAGATAGATAATCCAAATAAATAATCAATATGAAATGGGAGTTGTGTTGATGTAGTATATGGAGATATAAATGGGGCATATTTATAGGGGTGAGATGGATAGATCATTGGGTGATAAATGTGATGAATAGGGATGAAAAGGAAAGGTGGGAAGTTGAAAAGGAATAATGGTGAATTTGAGCAAAGTGACCAATTTTTTCTTTCAAAACCATATGTGTAGATATAAAAATTAAGAAAAACATGCCCAACATTTTTTCATACATACATATTAATTATACCAATTTTTTCTTTCAAAACCATATGTGTAGATATAAACATTAAGTACAACATGTCCAATATTTTTGCAAATATACACATTAATTACACCAGATTTTTCTTTCAAAACTATATGTGTAGATATAAACATTAAGTACAACATTTCCAATATTTTTGTAGATATACACATTAATTACACTAAATTTTTCTTTTAAAACCATATGTGTAGATATAAACATTAAGTGATGCAGAGCCTCACCTTGGAAAACTTAGGATGAAATCAATCACTCAATTAAGTTGCTTCAAGGGGCACATACACCTTCCAGGATCAATTTTAAATCAATCTTAGATTGTTATTCAATTGAGTCTCTTAATACTATCTTATATACTGACATGTGATAGGAAATTTCTTGACCTCCTATAGGAATATTTATTTTTGCACAAACTTAACATAGACTAACTAGACTCCTCGACATCAAAATCAAAATATATGGACAACTTACTTCCTTTTGAAAGTACAACTAAATAAATCTAGACTAGCTCCCAATCAACAATAAATTATGTTCAAATCCACACTATATGTCTACATACAAAATACAAAACTCAAACCCAAACCAGTTATTGAGCATGACATTCCAAACAAGAATCAAAACTATCATTTCATGGTTTAATTCTATTCTTCTCACCATCACATAACAATTTTGAGATTTAACATATTAGTGAATACATAAACATATTTACTTGATTTAGTGATTAAATTTTGTGTAGGTATAAGAATGAATAAAAGAAACAAGGAAATAAAAGAAAAAGAAAAACATATTATACATAACTCCTCTACAATCTTAGGAACTAATCACAAAGAGTTTAGAAAACTCCCATCGACTTGTGTGACTCTCAAAGCAATCAATGCTCACATTCATGATCCATAAAAAATGAATTTTCTCTAACAATCTGATGGGACTCAAATTTACATTCCCCATTTTGAGTACCTTTCTAAATTTTGAGTCACTTTGAGCCCTATAAACACATTTTATTGCTTATGTACTTGGTTATTGTATTAAGGCTTAAGAGATATTTTATGTTTCTAACACCTTGCATTCAACCTATCCACGACTAGGAAGGATCTGTAGGGAAGAGCCCCATGGTGTTAAAATGCTAGTAAAGTTAGAGTTTCAATGATGAGAAAAGACATAGAAGGGGAAGCATTCTAACTAGAGTGAGAGCCATAGAGCTTTGGATTATCCCACATTCAATGTGTTCTAGATCTTCACTGTGTTTAAATGCGCAACTACCCATAAGGTTAAGTGTCTTAAGAAACAAATGGCTTTTGAAAGCCACATACCCATGTTAGGGCCTACCATGTAGGGTCAGTTAGATGAAATGATGATGCAAATTTTTGATTAATCACACCCAAACAAAGATGCCACATGACAGCTCTAGGAGGCAATCATGTCATCAGGAATTGAAGGTTAAAGGCATACAATCTTACAAAATTCATAAGATCAGGAGATGAATTTCAATGCATTACAATGCTATGATAGGAAGATTCTATGCTAGACACAAGTGAAAAATTAGAGGTTGAATAATGAGGCTCTATGATGCTAGGAGGTGGAGTTTAATCATAGGATTGGGAGCCATAAATTAAAGATGTAAGAAGTTATGATTTCATCATAGCATTGGGTGTGTCATGTGATCAAGAATGAAAATTCAAAGACCTACAATAATGTAAAATTTTGTAAGATCATAGAATTAAATGCAAGGTATGTCCAATGCTATGAAGAGGAAAGTTTGGCATAAGATCATGAAAGATAATTTTGACATTTACAGAGTTATGACAAGTTCATCAAGATCGTAAGATTGGGAATATTCAAATGCCCTATTACAATTTTATGGAAAGCATAAGATCATAAGGCTTGTATGATCAAGATTCTAAGTTCTCATGGTTCTAATCTTATTTATGAGGAAAATGGATGTGTTAGGAGATGTGGGAACTATCCAAGAAGTGATTCAATGAATAGTAATATGACACATGGCATCAACTTGGAGTTTTTTGTATGATAGGAGAGGAAAGAAGAAAGGATCATGATCCTACAATTCATTGGGAGATCGTGAGGCAATGAAAATTGAGCCTAGATGTTGTGATGTGGTGTAAGATTGGCAAGGCATGGGATTAGGGAGGTAAGAAATAAGAATTAAGATGCTATGAAATATGCTTTTTCATAGGATTGTGAAATGTAGTTTTAAGGTTTAAGATGTTACAAGGTTGTCATAAGATTGTAGAAATAATGTTGAAGAGTTAACATATCATGGGAATGTCGGATCATAATATTGTATAGGGAGATATTATAAGTGTTTCAAATTCATTAGATGATGCAGGGCCCAGCTAGGTAGTCAACCAATGAAAGTACAACAAGTGGTATCCAGTGACAAGGAAATGGATTAAAAGAATGATAAAATGAAATATTAAGATAAGATGTTCTCCAAAATTGAGCATGCATTGTCAAGTTTTTAAATTCGAAAGATTTAGATCAATTTAGGATATTATATAGTTTTAACCATGTGATCTGTTAATTTTTTCATTTTAATGACTATTCATGGCCCGAGGCCTAAAATTTCAAATCAATCTCAAAGGAATTATTTTTACTTGAAACATGTAGTGTAATATATTTTTGGAATTGGAAAGAGATGAACTATCAATTTTTGCATAGGAGGTCACTAGTTAGAGTTATGGAAGGATTTGTCTCAGGTGCCTAGTTTTTAGATTAATTCAGTTGAGGTAGTTCAAATATGATTCCCCATGAAATGATGAACTAAGTGAATTTAAAAGGTAGTAAAATATAGTTATGGGTGAGTTTTGTCATCTCTAAATTAGCTAAACCAAGATATCATCTCAATTTCATGATGCTTTTCAGCTATTTTAGTAACATAAGGGTTTTCATCATTGAGGAAGAGATATTTTAGGTTTGTTACAAAACAATACTAAAAACCAAATCAAATCCCATTGGTAGAAAGATCAAAAAGTTTTTACAACAAAAAGAAATGGAGATTCAAGTGGACACATGTCACTTCTAGATTAGATTTGGGATTCCATTCTTCTTCTATATCTTTCTCTTTCTCATCAATTATAAGGGTTCCATTTTTGGAGAAAATTTCTCATTGTTGTGATACTAGGGTTGGTTGGTTTTACTTTCTATCTATTGAGCAAAGCTCTAGTGATAAAGACCACACATCCATTCTTGTGTCATTTTTTGGGCTTATTTCATGTATTATTTCATTGAGATAATGAAGATTGATGATAGATCATGTAATATATCCCGAGTTTCATTTAGTGTTACCAGTTAATGTATTTAGTCTTTCCAAGGATAAATACAAAAGGGGATTACAATGAATCATCTATGTTCTCTTACTCTCTCTCCTAATTCTTCATATGCTATTAACTTTGTGATTAAATGAATAAGGTTCATTTAATTTAAGATATCTTAGATGTGTTATGTGTTAGATCTGTTGTCTCTTTTAATTCAAAGAGTTAAGTAAATGCTTAAATGATTTGATAGGGTTTATAGGTGTATGGAGGGATGCTAGTAAGAATGGAGTTTGGGGATTTCAATTGATAAACTTAATTGTAAGGTAATCAAGTTAGGTCATCCTATTGGTAGTGATTCTATGTTGCAATGAATAAGGCATTGATCACTAAATTAGATGTAAGCTAAGATGAAATTCATTTTCACAAATCATTTTAATAAAATTAGTTCAATTTTTCATGTTTTATAGTGGGCTAGAAGGAATTAACCCTCACTTAGCTTATGGGTTCATAGGTTATGATTTGTAGCTATTTCATTCCCATGTTATTGCATAAGTATCAAAAGATATAAGGGTTTCATCTATTGTTAATAGGTTCAAATATTATACTTATTTGCACTGGTACCATATATTAGAACCTCAAGGTTAACCTACCTAGGTGTTGCAGAGCTTGAAGTGAAGGAGTTATGCCTTATAGTTGGCCCAAGATTTGCAGTCAAGTGCATCCATCATAGGAATTTTCTAGCCTTAGATGTATTGGTATGGTTTCTTGGTTATTTCTAAATTTGTTAAATTAGAAGCCAATGTGATCTTCAAAATCCACAACTTAGTTTATATTGAAAGTACAAGTTTTAATTTTTTTTCATGCACTCATTCAATTATCACCACATTCTCAAATTTTTTATGCTTTTTAATTCAAAAAAAATTAGAAAGAAACTATGCATTCTAAACTAAAAACCACAAAAAATCAAAAACAAAACTTGAAACTTTCTATTCCTCTGTTGTATTCGATCCCCTACTGATCACAAATCTATCTTTTCAATGTGTTCCTCTCTCTAATGTAGGAAGATAAAATTTCATCTAAAAATCAAGAACAAAGAGTCATTTTTCAAATTATGAGGAATCCAGAACTACCACCAACTTCCTCTAGTTGTCAATTGTTTAGTTGGCTTAATAATTAAACACACAAAACATACTTTAAAAAAAGTTGACTCAATCTAAAAATCAAACACACATTATCCTACGTGGATATACTTGGAGATTTCATCAAATTACTACTCCATTTATGTCACCACAACATAGGACTTTATTACAAACATTATAAGTGAAAACATTAAAAATGTGACATTAACTATCTGCATGACTCTCTTTAGCATTTTCAACCATGTTCATTGTTGTAGCATTTTTTTGGTCTACCATTGTAGCATACTCCCCTGTAGAATAAATCTCAAGTCTACTTGAGATGAGATGTTATAATGATGAACCATGTTTTCTAATTTGTGTCTAATCCATCCAAATAGCTTATGTTGTTGGTGTGTTCTTCCATTTGACTAAATACTAGGTATATTGTCTCCTTCAAGTCTTCTTTATCTTTGTATCAAGTATCTTCTCAAATTGGGGTGGTGTTGATTTAGATACTTTCTAAAAATCTGATGTTACTAAATCTTCGAGTGTTGGTTAGCTTTCTAAACCTTTGTATGGTGTAAGATCACAAACATTAAATATGGGTGAAATACCAACATATGTAGGTAACTAAATCTTATATGCATTATGTCCATATTTTTCTAGAATTTGACAAGGACCAACCTTCTTAGGTAATAACTTTGTATTCTTTGTTTGAGGTAATCTTTCTTTCTTTAGATATTCTCACACTAAATTACCAACCTTGAACTATACTTATCTTCTTTTCTAATTAGTAAATTCTTTGTATTTCTTATTCATATTTTGTAGCTACAACTTGACATGATTTGGACCTCTTTAATAGCTTCATAAAATTTTTAACCATGTGAACTACTTGGAGAATTGTTTGGAAGTTCTCTCAGCTTGAGAATTCCTCATGGGTGTCTACCATACACAATCTAAAATTGAGACTTTCTTTCACTTCTATTTATTGTATCGTTGTAGGAGAATTCAGCTTGAGCAAGTATAGAATCCCATTTTTCTCCATTTTGTTTCGTAAGACATCTTAATAAATTTCCAAAAGATTTGTTGACAACTTTCATTTTCACATCATTTTGTGGATGATATGTAGATGAAAAAGATAAATTTGTGCCAAGTTTCTTACAAAGGGTCCTCCTAAAATGACCTACAAATTTTCCATCTCTATTTCAAATAATATTCAATGGTAATCCATGGATTCAAACTATCTCTTTGAGGAATAAATCTGCTATGTGTGATGCATCTTTAGTGGATTTACATGGTAAGAAATGTGTCATTTTACTAAACCTATCCACAACAACAAAAACACTATCATACCCTTTTTTAGTTCTTGGTCATCCCATAACCAAATCCATACTGATACTTTCCCATGGTCTTGAAGGAATAGGTAAGGACAGATATAATCCTGCATTAGTATTTTAACCTTTTCTTTTATAACAATTGGTGCACTCTTCCACAAATTTGCCAAAAGTAATTTCTACAAACTAGCTCTAAAGTCTTATCTAGTCCAAAATGACCGATAATGGTCCATTATGTTTCTCTTATATGATGTTATCTCTCATTGAACATTTTGGTATGCAAAGTTGTCCTCCTTTGAACAATAACTCTTCTTGAATTAGAAAATCAGCATACTCATGATTGTACTTATCATCCAGACTAGTACATGATTGATAAATCTCTTTAAAATCAGCATCATCAACATACATATCTTTTGGATTTGAAATTTCTATAGTTTCCAACTGAATTTGTGATGTAGTTAAAGTTCTTCTACTTAATGCATTAGCAACCTTATTTGCAACTCCCTTTTTGTGCTTAATAGAAAAAGTGAATTCTTGCAACGTATCCACCCATTTCATATGCCTATGATTTAGTTTCTCTTGGTTTTTTATGAAACTAAGTGTCCGGTTATCTATGTATACAATGAATTCTTTGGGCAGAAAATAGTGTCTTCATTTTTTAAGGGATTAGACAAGGGTATAAATTTCCAAATCATATGAAGAATATTTCTATTTAGCTTCATTGAGTTTCTCAGTAAAGAAGGATATAGGCCTACCCTCTTGACTAATTACATCTCCTATTGCTATGTTTCTAGCATCACATTCTATTTGAAAGACTTCACTAAAATTAGGAAATGCAAGGACTAGTTGTTGGACTACTTTTTGCTTAAGAAGTTCAAAGGCTTCACTAGCTTCTGCTATCCAAACACATTTACATTTGTCCCCCTTTCATGGTGTTCAAAATAGGTGCACAAGCCAAACTGAAAGTTCTAATGAAGTTTCTATAGAAAGTGTCTAAACCATGAAAACTTCTAATTGCTGCAATAGTTTTAGGAATTGGCCATGAAAGAATTGCACTTACCTTATCTTGATCTGTTTTGAGTGTTCCCTTTGAGATTACAAATCTAATGTGTGTCAGCTCCTCTTGCATAAAATTGCACTTCTCCAAATTAATCATCAAATTTTCTTCTTGTAGCCTCCTCAACACCAAATCTATATGTTTCAAATGCTCCTCTTTTGTGTCACTAAAAACTAAAATGTCATCTAGATAACTATCATAAAGTTTCCTATAAAATCTTTGAGAACTTCATTCATAAGTCTTGTAAATGTACTAGGAGCATTAGATAACCCAAATTGCATTACCTTCCATTCATATAATCCCTCATTGGTCTTGAATATTGTTTTTCATTCATCTCCTGGCCTAATTCTTATTTGATCATATCCACTTTTTAAATCAATTTTTGAAAAATATCTTGCTTTACCTAAACAATCAAGTAAATCTTCTATTCTAGGCATTGGAAATATATACCTTATAGTGATCTTGTTCAATGCTCTTGAATCTATGCATAGTCTCCATGTTCCTTCCTTCTTTGGTGCTAGGACTATAGGTACTACACATGGGCTTAGACTTTTCCCAATCAAACTAGTTTCATCTAACTCTTCAATTTGCCTTGCCATTTCTTCATTTTGTTATAGTGTTCTCTTGTATGCAACCTTATAGGGTAACATTGAACCTAGTATGAGATCAATGCAATGACTGATTTCTCTCATAGATAGGAGACTCCTTGGTATTCCATCAGCTATGATTTTCGTGTACTTGTCCAGAATTGGTTTAACTTCTTTCGCTACCTTTTATTTCTTCTTTTCTATCACTTCCACCTTCAAGTTTAAATGTTCCACTTTTTATTTTTCTTCCTCAATTTTATTTTTAACATCATTCTGTGATTTATCTTTGAGTACTAGAATTAATGCAAAGAGTGCACACTTTTTTCCTTTAACTTCTTTTAAAAATTCTTTCTTACCCACCAAAGAATGTTGAGTTGAACTATTCTAATCTTGATAAATAGTGTTTTGTATTAATAAAAGAAATTAAGAAATTTTACCATTATACACTCAAGAGAAAGATATATGCAATTATGATTGATCCTATGGTTAAGACATTACTTATGTAGAATGAATTAGGTGAGAGACAAGGAAAATGGATGGCTATACTGCATGTGTTTGATTTGAAGATTAAACCAATGAAGTTGGTAAGAGGACAAGGTTTAACCAAGATGATAGCTAATATTGACATCAATAATGATAATAAAATTAGATTTGATGACGAAATCAACACTAATAATAAACAAAAGATCATGGTGTCTTAAGTGGATATTGATCAAGGAATAATCACTAATTTTCAAGATCAAGATATTATTTACTATCTTTTGCAAAATCAATACCCCAAAGTGATGAATAGTTCCCAGCATTGAGGACTCAAGATGAAATGTGAATCCTACATGCTACAAGATAGAAAATTTTACAAAATTAACTACAAGGGAATTTAATTGAAATGCTTGGGATGCAAAGAAGTGAAAGAAGTTTTGGAATAGTTTCATGATAGATATGGCACGAGACATGGATCAAAAGAAGCTATAATGCATATGATTTTTAGATTAGGTTATTTTTGGCCTGCCATCTTTAAGGATACATATTGAACATGTACATTCTTTCCATATTTGTTAGACAAATGCCAATAGAGAAAAGCATCTTGCTATGCCATTATAAATAGTATTCGAGGTACTCCCTTTTGCTAAGTGGGGGATGGAATATATTGGTCTAGTAAACCCACTATCATATATAGGACATATGTTCATCCTCATAGCTATAGATTATTGCATGTGCTAGACAAAAGCTAAAACTTTTCAAAATTGTACCAAAAAGGTGGTTACAAATTTCTTTGAAGAGCACATTGTCACAAGGTTTGGTATGTTGTTCTTTCTAGTAATTGATAATGGATCATCATTTGCATCAATCTTCCTTACAATGGGAAGAAGATAATCAGGTCATAATCAAGTTTTTTTGTAATTACTATCCCCAAGGGAATGGTGTGATTGAGTCCACCAATAAGAACTTGATTATAGTGATAAAGAAATTGATATAGGAAAATCCAAAAGATTGGCACACTCTAATGTATGCATTATGGATGGATAGAATCAAGTTAAAAAAATTCTTTGGGGACATCTCCCTATTTACTTGTCTATGGACAAGAACAAGTGTCCTCACTTAATCTCAGCATTCCAATATTGAAATTTATGAAGGGCTATGTTGAGGACATGGATAGAGTTCAAATCAGATTAGTGAATCTCTTGGGATTGGATGAGAAAGGAAGAACAACTTTGGAGAACATGGAAAAACATCAAGTTATCATCAAATGATGGTTTGACAAGCAGGCTATAATAAAATATTTTTTAATATCTAACCTTGTTCTTCTATGGGATAAAGTGAAAGAAAAGTCAGGCAATCACACTAAGTTTTAATGCTTGTGGATTGGCCCTTATCAAATTGTGAAGATTTTGGGAGAAAATACTTTTAGGCTAAGTTCCTTACAAGGGAAATTGGTCAAATTTCCTTTCAATGGCCAATTCTTGAAAAATTACTTCGAGGCCTAAAAGTGGAAAATATTTCAAAAAAAAAAAAACTTTCCTTTCTGCAAGTGTGTTTATTTTTAGCAAGTGTGTTTTCTTTCAATTTTGTGTTTAATTTTATTTGTGTGTTTTCTTTCAAAGTTGTGTTGGTCTAGGGGTTAGGTGTAATTAGGACTATGTGTTGATGCATTTCATAGATCACTTCTTGTGTTTCAACTTTTAGGAAAAGTTATTTCTTTGTCAAAGCATTCAGATGATTTTTTTCTTATACCAATTGGAGAATAGATGTTACTTTCATTCATAAAGGACTTTTAGTTTTCAAATTATAATTGTAGAAAAATAGTTCTCAACACTTTTAAAATTTAAAGATTGACTATCTTGGTGTTTTCAAATCAAGACTGATGGCAGTAAGGGATAATTTGAAACTTGTTGGTTCAAACAAAAGGTCCTTTTAAAGAATTACTAAGGTCACTATTTGGTGTGAGAATTTCCACAAGTTCTTAAAAGAGGAATGTAGAGGTTATCAAACTAAGAAAAGAATTTTAGAAGTGGCACCAATGCCTTGGCCACACAGCCTAAGTGTGGTTAGGGTACACAAAGAAAACAAAAAAGGAAAGATGGTGTTAACAATAGAAAATTCCAAAAGGTCTGAGAAAGGTAATATGACAATAGGGATATGCCCTCCAAAATGGCTATCCAATATCTGTACACATTTTTTCATGGAAGAATAAAAATGGAAACATGTGAGCTCCATGAAGTAGGATCCAAAATATTACTCAAGACCTTAAATTCAAATATGACAACCTGTCAAGAGCCCTCTGAATAGATTCTCTCATCTAGTTAGATAGTGATTTATACACATGACCTATTCAGATTCTTGATGAATGGACTGGTGGAGAGGAGGATTGTTTCCAAGTTACCATTAACTGATGATAGATTGCATCTTGAAATGTCACAGGAAATGAATACAATGTGCACACATTGAGCTTGAGGATTTGAGATGATGAAGTTTTTACTATCAAGGAATTTGAAAGCTATTCGAAGTGTCTACAATTTAGTTTTTATTTGACACATGTTAGAAGAATGTTTTTGGGTGAAGAAATGTCTTTATCATTTCTTCCTTTTTGTTGTGGTTTCACAATGTACACCCCATTTCTCCTAGAAATGGGGACCCTCTAGTAAATATTTTATCTCACAAACCCCTAGTCTGGGGTTTAGATCATTTTGGGACACTTATCAAGTTTGGGTCAAACCTCAGCCTCTAACTATGTGATTTTAGGATGCCAGAGTAGGAGAAATTTTGAAGATTCTAAGTGTTTTTTATGCATGAATAAGTACTAGTGCACTTAGTACAATTACACACCAATCCAAGTGCACATGTGCACTAAATTCATAGGTACACACTCATTCCCCTTTGGAGATGCACACATGAACACTTGCATATGTGTGTGCCTCCAAAGGGTGTGCACACTAGGCCTAAGCCTATACAAGCCTAGGATCCCTCTACCCTTTCCCCATTTCTCTCTGCACTCCTAGTTCAACCACACATTCACACCTTCAAAGGTGTGCTACACCATATAGGACAAAAAAAAAAAAAAGCGTTAGACAACACCAAAGGTGCCCACATGCATGCCTCCTCAAGGTTTGCATGTGCATACGTTTGCTCACACACAAAACCTAAAGGATAACCTAAAAGAGAAAAACCTAACAAGAACACTAAGTCTTGAAAAGGTGCACTAAGATGTGCATGTGTGTACTTTTTTTTAGCCTTTTGAAGCTAAGATAGTACAAAACACCTAAGGAAGGATGTAGATGTGTGCACCTCCCCAAGGTGTGTACATACATACCTTTCAAACATGACTTAAAACAACATAAGCACACCTCCCCAAGGTGCACACATGCACATGTGTGCAACTACACCAAAATGGTTATAGAGGAACCATTCAAGTGCACCTAGCAAACCTATGAAGGTGTGAAAGGTGCATTATTTTGAATATTAGGGCTAAAAGGGGATCAAACTAGTTTTTAACTATTTTTGAGCATTTGGGCTAGGTTTTTGTCATTTAGTGTTTGTTTTCGTTTAGGAATTTAGCTTTCTAAACTAATGTTTTTATCTTTTGTGCAGATGAAATGACATCTTCATCATCGTCCCTCATAGGAAAGATGACTCCCAAACCTATAATGTTCAAATATCAAGGTACACCAAATAAATCCTATTTTCAAGATGGAAACTCTAAAAGCAAAGACATCAAACTCGGTCACATTAACTAGAATGTGTTCCTCGCCATTTGTAACAAGCCTAAAGAGAGATATGCAATGGTGTCAGCACTCATCCAAATAGGGTTAGTAAACATAGCATCACATCCTACTTCTATGTAATATTCAAATTTCATTATGGCTCTAATTGAAAACTATGTCAAAGAGGAGAAGGTTGTCAAGAGTGTCACAGGCAAGGTAGTCCTAGACCTTTGACCTCAAAACATTGAGAAATTCTACCAATTTCCTAGAGCTGATTAGTATGTACATATATCCTATTAAGGAGTAGAAAGATGGTACCAAAATCATGAGAAGAATGCCAAAGAGATAATCCAATCATCATTTCTAATTGATAGAACATTAGTGGGCCATAGAGTTGGTAAAGTAGACATGACCCAAGGATATATGAAGGATGATGTGGGTTACACCATTGTGCTTTTGAGAAAAGTCATGGATCTACTAGTAGCTAGACATCTCAATATTTGGATGGTCCATTTCATATAAACCATCCAAACATCCAATATTCCAATTGACTAGGCCACAATGTTCAATGATAACCTAGATGAATAGGTGATAGTTGTTAAGACCGAACCTAAATTCTACATGACATCATATTTTGTGTACTTGTTCACAACTAGAAAAATTAACTATCTAGGACTTTACAAAAGAGGTAGCACACAAGATGATAATGCATGCCCTTATGTGGTATATGCTCAACTAGTGAAGAAAAATCTTTCAAATCGGAGCAAGGAGTACAGGGTAGTGAATGAAAACTTTATATTTGTAATCATCCAATTCATAGAGGGTGATTATACCAAATGGATGTTAGTATAGGTGGCAGCCAAAATCATAGAGATTGGTTCCTACTAAATTCAATTAAAAACATTCACATACCTAAGGGTAGCTAGCACACAAGTGATCCCAATGAAGCTCCCAAGATATCCTTTGGATAGGCTTTTTTTTTTGGCAATTTCTAGGAAATTCACATTTGTAGATGATAGAGTGATGAAACAACATAAGAAGAAATGGGTGTGGCCAATCACTATAGGTGCTTCGAGGTCAAGTAGAAATAAGATATCATGAAATTCAGTTATAAATGGGATAAATATCCCTTACAAGAGTACAACTCCCCTCACCCATACTTTGATAATATTGGGATGGTTAATCAACATCTAGTAAGGAAGCAATTCATACATGAGGATGCATTGGAAGATCATTGGATGAATGTGATATATAAATATGACATCTAAATAAGTGATTATTGTAGAATGACTCTATATTTGGTAGAAAATGCTTTTAAAAATGAAGATCCTAGACAAGGTTGTCAAGAAAGACACTGAAGATGTCTTGGATCCATTGTATAATCAAGAAAAAATCTACAATAGGCTAATCATGAACATGGAGACTGGTAGGGATGTGAAATATGGACATCAACAAAAGAGCCCAACATATAGTCTAGCTAAACAGGGAATGGATCAAGAAGTCCTTCAAACTTGATCCAATTCTATAGATTTTCTCTCTTCAAGCTACAACATAGCCTATCTAAGGCAAAGGTGTGAAGGTCACAATACCAACTTTCTTGGCTTAATCATCAGTGATGATAGAAATAATTTAGAGACATGAGCAAGAAATTGACTACTCTAAAGCAGATAAAGGAGTGAAAAGGAAGAGAGTGCCAAAGGGTAGAAAACAAATAGCCCAAGCCCAACTGCTTCAATAGTCATAGAAAGGTCCTAAATAAGTAGAGCCTCAAGATGAGAAGACAGTTCAAGTCCAAGTGACTAACTAGGTTCCTCCACCAAGATAAGAATAGGATTTAGACCAAGAAGAAGAGGAATAGAGGGTGTCACCAATAGATCTAGAGGAAGAAGCCCCCCCTTAGTTCCCAAGACGGTCAAGGTTGAGTCCACTATGGGAGGGTCACATAGGATAAGGTTAAGAAAAAATAATACTCCTCCCCCCCGAGTACCCAAAACCATTTTGAAAGATAAAGTAGAAGAAGAAGAAGGGGGAAAAATTGAGTATGTCCCCTTGAGTCATAAGACTCACTTGGGTAGGGCTATAGGAGAGGAAAGAAGAAAAAGCTCCACCATAACACCACCATCCATTCTAAAAGAACCTATTCAATTTACTACTTCAGAGGATGAGTAGCAAAAATGGATTGTAGATATGGAGGGTCAAGAGATAGCTATCTTTAACCTATTAGATTTTGATTTCATGCCTATAGGTCCTAAGATGGTGGGGGATAAGATACAAGATACTCCAATGAATCAATTCCTAGGAGAGGGCTAGAACCAATTACCAACTCTATCTCAAGGACCTTTAGGCCTACCACCATTACCATCTAAAGATTTTGCATTCTTGGATAAAGGATCAAAAATACTACTTCCTCCTATAATAGACCATGAAGAATAGGCAACGAAGGAAGAAGATCCTTAGAAAATGCAAGTTGATGAAGTATTGAAGGAGGGGAAAATACACTAGGAACCTCAAAAAACTCCTCACGATACCAATGTTGGGACCTTAGCCCAAGCATACACAAAGGCTCAAAATGGTAATCACTGTCAATGAGAAAAGACTCTAGGGAGGAATGATAAGGGAAATGGACCTATAGAGAAAACCCTCTCTTTAGTGAAATAAATGTCTCCAATGGGCACTACACTTGCTTGGCTAAAGAGGGAGGCCATGGTTTGATCTGATTTAAGGATCTAGACAATTCTATGCTAAGTGAAATTGCATAAAGGTGTACAAATAATTAATGTTTAATGTGTAATAGAAAAGACACTAAATATTAAAAATAACATGATCAATAGAAAGAGAGAGTTATATCAACAAAGATAGAGAAAAGAGAGAGAAAAGAACCAATTTCATTACGAAGTTCATCCGGACTAAGCAGACTACATCTCCAGGTCTAGCTCAACTAAGTGACCAATGTATAATTGATTCTCCAAAAGTTGATTTACAACATACTATAATCCATCCACAAAGTCCTTAAACAAATCTCGACTCAAACCACCTTGCATACAAGCTATCAAGGCACAAGACTAGTTGCTAAAGAGCAAGGAAGACTTTTCCTAAAAAAGGCTTTACTATAGAGAAAAAGCATCATTACATCACATTCTCCTTATTCCTCATACAATAATTCTTCTTGATTAGAGAAACTCTCACATTCCTCTTGGCATCGACTAAATCAAATGCAAAATGCATTCAGGAACACCTTCTTTGGAATGCCCTTTGAATGGCTCTTGGAATGTCCTTAAATGTTTTACATAAGCCTATTTTATACATTAAATTTAGCAAAAATAGGCCAAAACCATAATTTTTAAAAGTACATCCTTAAACCAATTCCAACTTCAAAATACCCCTTTTGCCATTTTCATAATTTTGGTATTTAGTATGTTTGAGGTCTAAAATGCTAACAAATTAACCATAAACCTTATTTTAATAATGTTCAACATTTTGGTATAAATTAAACACTAGTATGCATAGATACATAACAAATAACCCATGTGGCACATTAGTAACCAAGATTTTGTTCAAACCCACCAGTCAGGGGTTCCAACACCATCGACAGTCTTTCTGAAACGTTGGTCATAGTTAAGATTTAAATAGAAAATTGGCAGAATGGGTTATTAAGATGATCAGTGGCCATTACTTTTAATAAACAATGGTCAGGGGTTTGATCCCCCTACTAGCCATCTACCATGTCCACTGCTGAGATACCATTTCATCATGATGATGTCATGTTGACATCATCAAATTAATGCTTTTCACTTAACTTTGAATTGCCATAACTTCTACATCCCATCTCTATTTTTGATGAAATGAACGTCATTAGAAAGCTCTCGAAGAGCTCTTCAATTTGAAATCCATTGTTGACCACTTTTAAGATGATCAAATTTTCACCTTTTTGATGGCCTCTATATGAGGTTTGACCAAAACTTTAACAGGCTATAACTTGAGCAAATGAACTGTTGGAAATGAGAATGGAGTAACTGAGAGGGGAGGGGTGAATCAGTTACTACAAAACTTTTCCCACAAGTCCCTTAAGATGTCAAAGGAAATACTCATTGCTGATACCCATATAATCAAACTGAAAACACAAGAAACAAGAGACAAGAGACACCAGATTTAACGTGGAAACCCAATATGGGAAAAACCACCAATGTAACTAGTTACTATTTTTCACTCTTCTGAAGTGAGCCCTGTTAGGAGCCAACCTTGTTAAAGGTTACAAAACACACTGTTAGGTGCGACCTTGTTAGAGGATTTAATCACCCTGCTAGGAGTGGCCTTGCTAGAGGTCTTTAGATCAATTCAACTGAATTGCCACCTTGTTAGAGGATTTTACAAAAGGCTATTAAACCCACTCTGTTAAGAGATTTGAAAACACTATTACAATTGTTAGAAAGTAACAATGAGTGATCTGAAATAAATACAACTTATCTTTTCTGATACAGATCTCTGTTCTGTTCCTCTAGATCCTTTCTGATCAAATGCAACTCTGCATCTCTGATCCTTTAAAAACTTGCTCTGACCTTCTTTATAATTCGCATATTAGATATTCAATCATATCTGCTCGCTTTTTCACATTCATACTTCCATACTCGAATTCGCAACTTGATCCTTCATATATACCTTTCAGATTATCAAGTCGGCTCAAATACAAGTTACAATTATAAATAATTGTGCTATAAGTCGGCTTCATACATTACATAAAGTAATTAACTTTAATTACTTAACCTTCGAGAAATCCTTCGCTGACCGACTTAGCTCGGTAAATACTGCACAGAAAATAATTCCTGTGTTAAGCGACTGAGCTCGGTTAATACAGAGAATTTCGTGAAATCCTTCAGTCACCGAGTGAACTCGGTAAACACCGATTTCTCCGACTTTCCTTTGATGACCGAGTGAGCTCGTTTAACACTGTCTGCTTCTTCTCTTCGATGACCGAGTGAGCTTGGTTAACACTGTCTGCTACTTTTCTTCGATGACCGAGTGAGCTCGGTTAACACTGTCTGCTACTTTTCTTCGATGACCGAGTGAGCTCGGTTAACACTGTCTGCTACTTTTCTTCGATGATCGAGTGAGCTCGGTTAACACTGTCTGCTACTTTTCTTCGATGACCGAGTGAGCTTGGTTAACACTGTCTGCTACTTTTCTTCGATGACTGAGTGAGCTCGATTAACACTGTCTGCTTACTTTGCTTCAATGACCGAGTGAGCTCAGTTAACACTGTCTGCTGACTGATATGACATTTGTGTAACATCAAAGACAATCATGCAATTATCAATTGTATCCAACAATCTCCCTCTTTGGCATTGATGGCAACACAACATGTCATAGCAGAATAAAATTTGAAAACAAGTCCTTATCAGCACAATGCGTCATCAAAACAATTCTCCCTCTAAGATGATAAACTCTCCCTCTTTCAGTAATCTCCCTCTGTGAAGGAATTACATAAGAACTTTCTTTTTCTTTTTTTTTACACAAATTTCAGAAAGATATGACAGTAAAGTAAATCTCTCCCTCTTTGACAACAAATGCCAAAGACAATAGAACTTAAATGAATTGTAATGTACCTTTAGTACTGATTCATATGCAAATCTTCCAGATTTGACTGCATCAACAGATAGATATTCATTTTGGTATGCGTTGATGCATCACTAAAACTTGTTTTTAGTGAATTTCGGATAGGGGTGTAACCCCTAACTTACCTCTGAAATACAAGAATGCATCCTTAGGTAGTGGCTTTGTGAATATGTCAGCAATTTGTTCCTTTGAATTGACATATTCCAATCTGATCTCCTTTTCTTGTACCAATTCTCTGACAAAATGATATTTTATTGCAATATGCTTGGTCTTAGAATGCATCACTGGATTCTTTGATATATTGATTGCACTAGTATTGTCACAGAACATAACAACTGGTTCTTTGATTTCCATCCTCATTCCTTGCAACAACTGCTTAAGCCAAACAATATTTGAACAATTTACTGCTGCAGCAACATACTCTGCCTCTGCTGTAGATTGGGATGTACAATTCTGCTTTTTGCTTGTCCAAGAAACCAATCTCTTTCCAAGAAAGAATGCTCCTCCACTTGTGCTTTTCCTGTCATCAAGGTTTCCTGCCCAATCAGCATCAGTAAATACTTTCAAATCCAAATTACCTCCAAATTTATACCATAGCCCATAATCTTCAGTTCCTTTCAAATATCTCATTATTCTTTTGATTGCCATTATATGAGTTTCTCTTGGTTTTGCTGAAAATCTTGCTACAATACCGACTGCAAGGGCAATATCTGGCCTAGTATGTACTACATACTGCAACTTTCCAATCATAGATCTATACAGTGTTTGATCCACTTCTTTGGATTCATCTTCCTTGGTAAGTTTCAATCCAGTACACATAGGGGTTCCAACTGGTTTACAATCCTCCATACCAAATTTTTTTAATATCTCCTTGATGTATTTTGACTGTGTGATGAAGATGCCATTCTTACTTTGTTGGATTTGAAGACCTACAAAGAATTTAATCTCACCAAACATAGACATCTCAAATTCCTTGTTCATTTGTTCTGAAAATTCTTTGCATAGATCATCATTGCATGTGAAAACAGTGTCATCTACAAATATTTCTGCCAAAACAATCTTATTATCTGGACCTTCTTTTATATACAAGCTACTGTTATCATTAGTCCTTTGAAAACCAATCTGAATAAGATAGTTATGCAATCTTTCATACCATGCTCTAGGAGCTTGTTTTAGACCATACAGCACCTTGTGTAATTTGTAGACCATGTTCTTCTTATCTGGATCAACAAAACCTTCAGGTTGTTCAATGTAAACTTCTTCATCCAGTATTCCATTGAGAAATGCTGACTTGACATCCATCTGATAAACTTTGAATCTTTTGTGAGCAGCATATGCAAGTAAGGTTCTTATACCTTCCAATCTTGCAACAGGAGCAAAGGTTTCTCCATAGTCTATACCTTCTTCTTGAGCATATCCTTTGCATACTAGTCTAGCTTTGTTTCTTGATACCTTGCCATCTTCATTTAGTTTATTTCTGAATACCCATTTTGTTCCAATCACATTCTTATCTTTGGGTCTAGATACAAGAGTCCATGTTTTGTTTTTCTCTATCTGTTCTATTTCTTCATTCATAGCCTCAATCCAACTATCATTTGCCAATGCATCTTTGATATTTCTGGGTTCAAAATCAGCAAGTAAACAAGTTCCTTTTAACTTACTTCTTGTCAGAGTTCCTTTAGATTTGTCTCCAATGATCTGATCTAGAGTATGATGCCTTCTGACATATTTAGCTAACACAGGTTCTTTACTTCTTGAATGAGTTTCATTGTTGTCCCTTTGTACTTCAAATTTTTTCTGTTCTGGCTCGGTAGATTCAGACTCGGTAGATACTTGCTTGGTAGAGTCTAAAAGTGACTCGAATTCTTTTAGCTCGGTAAAAACTTCCTGTGTCTCGGTTTGAATTTCCTGCAACTCGGTCATTGATGACTCGGGAGTTGAGGATTCCTGATTAACTGGAGTACTTGGTATAGTATCAGGTTCAATGTAAATAAATCTTCTGTAGTCTTCAGGAACCTTCTTGCTTTCTTCTTCTGATTTCTCTGCAAACTCATCAACTTTCACATGTGCACTTTCTATGACCTTGTGAGTAGATAGATTTAAACATCTATATGCTCTGCTTTTACAAGAGTAACCTAGAAATATTCCTTCATCTCCTTTTACATCAAATTTACCTTTTCTAGATTCTTTCAGAATATAACATTTGCTTCCAAATACTTTCAGATAACTTACATTGGGTTTGTAGCCATACCATAATTCATAGGGAGTTTTGAATGAGTCCTTTTTCAGTTGTACTTGGTTCAAGGTATGAACTGCAGTGCTGATAGCTTCCTTCCAGTATTTGATAGCAATGTTCTTTTCAATCATTAGGGTCCTTGCACAATCCATAATGGATCTATTTCTTCTTTCAGCTATCCCATTTTGTTCTGGAGTTCCTGGTGCTAAAACTTGTCTTTTAATTCCTCTTTCAATGCAAAAGTTATTGAACTCATGTGAAATGAATTCACCACCTCTGTCTGACCTTAAGCATTTCAATCTTTTCCCTGTTTCTTTTTCTACTCTTGCCAAGTACCATTTGAATTTCTCAAAAGCTTCTGATTTATTCCTTAGGTACATAACAGTCATCATTCTTGAGTAATCATCAACAAAAAGAATGAAGAACTTTTCTCTAGTATAACTTTCAATTCCAATGGGTTCACATAAATCAGTATGCACAATTTCTAATATATCTTCAGACTGATAGCTTTTACTTTTAAAACTAGTCTTTCCCATTTTTCCAATCTGACAATTCTTGCATAAACCGACCTCAGGTTTCTTTATATTAGGAATGCCTCTTACCTTTTTGAATTTGCTTATTTTCACCAGATTATCAAAATTGACATGACACAACCTCTTATGCCATAACCAACTTTCTTCAATTTGAGCAATAAAACATGAGCATTCACCAAGTTCTAGGTAGAACAAGTTACCTTTAGTTTGTGTGCCAGATCCTATCAGCTTTCCTTGCTCATTCAATAGTCTTGCCTTTCCATGCATGAATTCCACCTTAAATCCAGTATTGAGTAACTGTGCCACACTTAGCAAGTTATGTTTAAGACCTTCAACCCAATAGGCATTGTTTCATATAAGTTCTTTGGTTAGAGAGATTCTTCCTCTTCCTTTTATGAAACGAGGTTCATTATTACCAAACCTTACACTGCCACCATCATAATCTTCAAACTGATCAAACTTAGTTTTATCACCAGTCATATGATGAGAGCAACCACTGTCTATAATCCATGTATCATTCATACTTATATGAGAGATAAGAGCCATTTTATCTTCCTCATCACTATTAGAATCATCTTTCACAGCAATATAAACAATTTCATCTTCACTATTATCAGAATCCTTAGAATTTTCAGCCATGAAACATGATTTCTTACCTTTGTTCTTGAATGATTTGTAATCTTTCTTTTTATTCCATTTATGACCCTTCTTTTCATTATTGTTCTGCTTGTTTGGGCACCTAGCTGCAATATGACCAATTTCTTCACATGAAAAATAGATTAGAGGAACTTTACCTTTATATTTTCCTCTGCCTTTGGAGTATTTCTTTTCCAGTAGAGCTTCAATTACTTCAAGATCACTGTCTGAACTTTGGTCTGATTCATCATCACTTTCTGACTCTGATTTCTTTTTGCCTCTATCTTTGAGTGAAAGTTTGGCCTCAAATGCTGATTCAGTGTTTTTGGAAGCTGGAACATAGTTGTCAAAATTGTCTAGTTCAAATGCAGTTAGTCTTCCAACTATAGCCTCCAAATTGATATTATGATTTGCTTCACACCTTCTTTCTTGAATTGCAGAAACTCTGATTGCATAGATGGGAAGCAAGGTTCTGAGAACTTTGCTTATAACCGTCTCTTCTTTGATATCACCTCCAGATGCCCTGATTGCACTGACACATGCTTTGATTCTATCAACATATTTTGCAATGTTTTCATCCTCTCTCATTCTCATTTGGTCAAATTGTCCTCTTAGACTTTCTGCTTTTGCTCTTTTCACATTGTCATCTCCTCCATAGATTTCTTTCAGCTTGTTCCACATGTCAAAAGCGGTTTGGAAATCCTTGATATCATCAAATTCTTCATAGCTTAGTGCAGATGCAATGTCTATCATCATATTGTTATGAGTCTTCTTTTCAGCAATATCATTGACAGATAATGTGCCGGAAGGTTCTTTGTATTTTTCATCAAGATATTTCAGTCCTGTATCACCAATAGTAGCCAAATGAAGTTTCATCAATCCTTGCCATGCAGAGAAGTTATTTTTGTTGAGTCTTGGAATTTCTCTCTTGTAAGACATCTTGATCTTTGGCTTAGATCCTTGAAATCTTTTCCTGCAAGCACCAATAAGCTCTGATACCAATTGTTGGAAATGAGAATGGAGTAACTGAGAGGGGAGGGGTGAATCAGTTACTACAAAACTTTTCCCACAAGTCCCTTAAGATGTCAAAGGAAATACTCATTGCTGATACCCATATAATCAAACTGAAAACACAAGAAACAAGAGACAAGAGACACCAGATTTAACGTGGAAACCCAATATGGGAAAAACCACCAATGTAACTAGTTACTATTTTTCACTCTTCTGAAGTGAGCCCTGTTAGGAGCCAACCTTGTTAAAGGTTACAAAACACACTGTTAGGTGCGACCTTGTTAGAGGATTTAATCACCCTGCTAGGAGTGGCCTTGCTAGAGGTCTTTAGATCAATTCAACTGAATTGCCACCTTGTTAGAGGATTTTACAAAAGGCTGTTAAACCCACTTTGTTAAGAGATTTGAAAACACTGTTACAATTGTTAGAAAGTAACAATGAGTGATCTGAAATAAATACAACTTATCTTTTCTGATACAGATCTCTGTTCTGTTCCTCTAGATCCTTTCTGATCAAATGCAACTCTGCATCTCTGATCCTTTAAAAACTTGCTCTGACCTTCTTTATAATTTGCATATTAGATATTCAATCATATCTGCTCACTTTTTCACATTCATACTTCCATACTTGAATTCGCAACTTGATCCTTCATATATACCTTTCAGATTATCAAGTCGGCTCAAATACAAGTTACAATTATAAATAATTGTGCTATAAGTTGGCTTCATACATTACATAAAGTAATTAACTTTAATTACTTAACCTTCGAGAAATCCTTCACTGACTGACTTAGCTCGGTAAATACTGCACAGAAAATAATTCCTGTGTTAACCGACTGAGCTCGGTTAATATAGAGAATTTTGTGAAATCCTTCAGTCGCCGAGTGAACTCGGTAAACACCGATTTCTCCGACTTTCTTTTGATGACCGAGTGAGCTCGGTTAACACTGTCTGCTTCTTCTCTTCGATGACCGAGTGAGCTTGGTTAATACTGTCTACTACTTTTCTTCGATGACCGAGTGAGCTCGGTTAACACTGTCTGCTACTTTTCTTCGATGACCGAGTGAGCTCGGTTAACACTGTCTGCTACTTTTCTTCGATCACTGAGTGAGCTCGGTTAACACTGTCTGCTTACTTTTCTTCGATGACCGAGTGAGCTCGGTTAACACTGTCTGCTGACTGATATGACATTTGTGTAACATCAAAGACAATCATGCAATTATCAATTGTATCCAACATGAACTCCTTTCGAGCCCATTCAAGTTCCATCAGGTTCAATTTGATGAGTTCTTTAATCTAAAATTACTTTTGAGAGATGTTAGAACACTTTAATTTTTAGTGTTAGATCCACTTGGATCAAACCTCACCACTAAAAAGGCTTTTTGTCCTCCAAAATCATATATAGTAGAACCTTTATCTCCCTTGTCACAGATCTCAACTTTTTTGCCACCATTGAAGCTTCACTAAAATGCTTACTTTTAACAATTGAATTAGACTCTAGTATTAGTCGAATTCACCTATGCCTTGATACTATCTATTATGCCTTCTTAGGGTCTTACATTTTCACAATATCATGAAAGCATTCAATGTCATGTTCTTCTACAAGGGGACTTATACTGTGGTCAAACTAGAGGACTTCTAAAGAAGAGGAATGCAGTTCAAATGGAACTTGAAAAACCATAAAGAAAGAAGAAAAATTGAGTATGATAAACTTGTTACTCAATTCTTCTTTATGATGGTATTTCACATCTGCATTCCAACCTAGTCAAAAGCTCCTTCTTTCTTGCGTAGTGCACAAGTGATGTTAACAAAGCCTCAGCATGAAACATTCCTTCACCTTTGTACTTCAGATGGCTGACTAAAGGCATCACCAGAAAGCTCCAAAAAATTGCATATGCACCAAGGTCATGACAATGACCTGTAGGAACATTGGTCATCAACTAACCATTTTAAACTAAGTCATAAAGTGAAGAACTTTAACGCATTAGCTAGTCATTCTCTACAACTCTGAGTCACATTAGTTGTAATAGTTGCTTCTTTTGGAGAGCCTTGTACCAAACAATGTCTAAAATGAGAAGTTCAAAGTATTCTCGTTGCTAGATTATAAAAGATATGGCTTTTAATAGCCATACAAACATCTCAACCCCAGTATTATACAACTTCATTACATACAAATTTATTTAGATTCATATACTCATAAACACACTAGCTTACTATCAACAATTACCCTACTCTAAAAAAGGTAACACACACAAAGTTGATATTGCTAGTTAGCTAAAAATTGTTCCCAACTCTTATGAAGTTGTTCAAAGGAACCTTCTTTCTTGGGTTTCTCACTGCTCTATTGCACTTCCACTAGGACTTTGTTAGGAGTAGTGGAAACTATTGGCACTACTTATACTTTTGTCTTTTGCATGGTGGTGCCAAGTACCACCTTGTCTCCTACCTTGTCTACTTCAGGTTGACTAGATTCTACAATGAACTTAGGAGAGCGTTAGAGTTCTAGGTGTAGCTTCCAACACTTCTCTATCTAATGACCACTTATCTAACAATGGTTACAGAATTTTTGGATCCTTTCATGTGTCTTGACCTTCTTCTTTAGAGAAGACTTAGCTTCAACACCCTCAACATTGTCCAGAGAATTTGTCTTCAACAAGGCCTCAAAGTTCTTTGTTAGTTCCTGCATATCCCAATCCTTTCTTTTGAGGCCTTTTCTTTGCCTCAATGCAGTGCTGGACATAATAACCTAGCCAAAATAACCCTAGACATAATAACCCTACCATAATAACTCAAGGACACAATAACCTAGGGTCACAATAACCCATGGTCAAAATAACCCATGGACAAAATAACCCATAGTCATTCTAGATCAAGTTAGTATGCTTAAAAAGGGATTGTGAGGCACCGTAGAGGATATTTAGGTCATTTTAGACTATATATCCATTATACACCGCTAAGATAGCCTTAAAAAATATTTAATATGCTTAGATAACTTATAAAATGGTAAATAAATATAAAAATAAAGAAAAATTTGTGGGAATAAGCTAAATAAGAGTTGTTATGAAAAGAAGTAAGTCAAAAGGCATTAATAAGATATATAAAGTGGTAAAATTAAGAGCTTAGAGGAACTACTATTCAACTATTCAAGATAATCTTCCCAAAACTAATAATTCTATTGAGGGATGGCATAGAGGATTTAGTCAATCACTTCAATCATCACATAGCTCAATCTGGAGATTCGTTAAAGTAGTGAAAAAAGAACAGGGTCACAAAGAGAATAAAATAGAGAAATATATGGTTGGACACACTACACAACCAATCAAGAAAAAACACCGTGAACTCAAAGAAAGACTAAATGGACTAGTTGATGGTTATGACAATAATAATATTTTAGATTATATAAGAGGCATTGCTCATAATTTTACACTATAATTGAAATTTTGAATAATTTTTTTTCTTAGAAATATACTTGTAATTTATTTTAAAAAAATTCATTTCTCTATAATCTTATGGTGTTATTTTTTCTATGGATTATTTTGACTTTGGGTTATTTTGGATTGGGTTATTATGACCCTAGGTTATTTTGTCCTTGGGTTATTTTTTTGAGGGTTATTTTGGGTGGGTTATTATGTCCTATAATCACCTCAATGGGATGGGTAATTCCTTATTCATGGATACCCAGGCCTTTTCCACTATATCCCATTTTGGACATTAGTTTCTTACTAATGCCCTTTGTGTGCTTCTCAAAGCTCCCAATAGAGTGGTGTTTAGTTTCCTGCTTGTTTTTGATGTACTAAAAGACACCTCTATCCAACCACTGTGGTTGGTAGGGGCTTGAAACTATCTCAAGTACTCCATATGTTCACAAAAAGAACAATGGTTTGCATTCTCCTTTGAGCCACAATTAGCAAATTTTCCATGGTCACAAGGGAATCCTTGCTTTGGTGAAGACTTCATAGCTGACGATGCATCCATACTTCTAGGTGGGATGAGAAAAGAGTACGAAGAAATTCCTTATAATCGTGGGCTTAATGCATGCATGCTAAAACTCTTTGAATGAAAAGGACTTCTTCTAATATTCTCCCTTTGGAACATCACATGCAGGCTTTGCTTCTCCCTATTAGCCTCTTCTAGAAGCCTTCAAAGATTTGCATTCTCTAATCGAAGCTAGTGATTAGCTTCTTCTAATTTTTAGACTCTTTCATCTTCTTCTTGATGGTCTTGGATGAGTTGTTCTACTTTCTTTGTGATAGAGAAGATGCTTGCTACTATAGATGGAGTCAATTCCATCTTAGATGATTCCCCTTTTTCTGATGTCATTGTGGAAAGTACACCTACAATCACTTCTTATACAACTTGCCAAACTAGGCTTTGATACCACTTGATCTAATTTTAGGATCTAGACAATTATATGCTAAGTGAAATTGCATAAAGGTTTACAAATAATTAATGTCTAATGTGTAACTAAAAAGACATTAAATATTAAAAATAAAATCATCAATAGAAACAGAGAGTTATATCAATAGAGATAGAGAAAAGAGAGAGAAAAGAACCAATTTGATTACAAATTTCATCCAGACTAAGCATGCTATGTCTCTAGGTCTAGCTCAAATGAGAGACCAATTTATAATTGATGCTCCAAAAGTTGATTTACAACATACTATAGTCCATCCACAAAGTCCTTAAACAAATCTTGACTTGAACCACCTTGCATACAAGCTCTCAAGGCAACAGATTGGCTACTAAATAGGAAGGAAGACTTTGCCTAAAAAAGGATTTACTATAGAGACAAAGCATCATTACATCACATTCTCCTTATTCCCCCTACAAGAATTCTTCTTGATTAGAGAAACTCTCACATTCCTCTTGCCATCAACTGAATCAAATGCAAAATGCATTCAGGAATGCCTTCTCTGGAATGGCCTTTGAATCGCTCCTGGAATGTCCTCAAATGTTTTACATAAGCCTATCTTATACATAAAATTTATCCAAAATAGTCCAAAACCATAATTTGTAAAAATAGGTCCTTAAACCAATTCCACCTTTGAAATAACACTTTTGCCATTTTTATAATTTTGGTATTTAGCAAATTTGAGATCTAAAATACTAGCAAATTAACCATAAACCTTATTTTAATAAGGTTTGTCATTTTAGTATAACTTAGATATAATATGCATAGATACATAACAAACAACATACATGGTGTGTTAGTGAACAAGATTTTGTCTGAACCTATCAGTTGGGGGTTCCAACCACACCAGCGGTCTTTCTCAAAAGTTGGTGGTAGTTAAGATTTAAATAGAAAATTAGCGAAATGGGTTATTAAGATGATCGGTGGCCTAATGGCCATTGGTTATTTTTAGTGACCAATGGTCAAGGGTTCGACCCCCCTACCAGCCATTTACCACATCCATACTAAGATGTCATGTCATCATGATGACACCATGCTAACATCATCAAAATAATGCTTTTCATCTTAACTTTTAATTGCCATAACTTCTACATCCCAGCTCTATTTTTGATGAAATGAATGTTGTTAGAAAGCTCTCAAAGAGCTCTTAGATTTTAAATCCATTATTGACCACTTTTGAGATGGTCAATTTTTCACCTTTTTGATGGCCTCTATACAAGGTTTGTCCAAAACTTTAACTAGCTATAACTTGAGCAAGTGAACTCCTTTTGAGCCCATTCAAGTTCCATCAGGTTCAATTTGATGAGTTCTTTAATCTAACATTACTTTTGAGAGACATTGGAATAATTTAATTTTTAGTGGTAGATCCACTTGGATCATGGTTCAATAGAAGAGTGGTTGAATATAATTGTTCAGGAGGGAATAGATGAGCTAGTAAAAGCCATCAAGAAGCTTGCACTATCTACGGGTGATGCAAGGTCATTGGCCTTCATTATGAAGAACCAAGATTAGGACTTGCTTGCACACATAGTTGTCCCTCCTCTACATGTCAACACTAAGGATTTGACTCCAAATGATTACCAAATCAAGGAAGACCTATTAATAATTCCCATGGTAGACATCATCAAAGTATTGTTTACTACGGGCATAAAAGAAGTGTTTATGCATATGGAAATAAATGAATCTAAATTTCTAATGCTACAAAAGTAAAATGAGCTTATGAGATGCTATCTCCATGGAATGGTGGGACCAATAGACATGGATCATCAAGAGATCACTCTTGTTGCAACACTAGGGAGAAAGGAGAAGGGGATGGTATAGATGGATTAATTTTTGGGAACATGTCATAAATGGCATGACAATTTCAAGGAGAAGGGTGTACAAATAATACAGGGAAATTTGAACTTGTTTCACTACATTCAGTTGAGTGCAGATAAACTAGTGTCCACAGTGAATGCAGATTTTGGGTTAATGGATGAGGTACACATTTTTGTGGTTTCACAATGCATGCCCCATTTCTTCTAGAAATGGGGACCACTTGTAAAAATTTTCTTTCCTAGACCCCTAGTCTGGGGGCTAAGTCATTTTTGGGACTCTACCAAGAGTTTGGGTCAAGCTAGAGCCTTTTAGTTGAAAAACCCAGTTATTAGAGTTGAGGAATTTAGAAGATAAAGATGATTTATGTGTGAAGGAATGCATTAGCACACCTAGTGCACATACATACCTCTCTTAGGTGTTCTAGTGTGCTAAATGCACTAGTCCACATGTGCTTTCCTTTGGAGATGTACACCTACATAGATGCACACATCGAAAGGGTGCACATGACCCTGGGTCTATAAATACTTATGGCTATCACCCTCCCCTTCAATAATTATCTCCTTCAAAGCATAAATGGGTTCACCTTCACATCTTTAGAGGTGTGCCAAATATCTCCAACCTACACACACAACACTAAGTCAACAAAATAAAGGTGTGCATAGGTGCACCTATCCAAGGTGTCCATATGTGCACCTTTATTCATCAAACCTAAAACAAACCTAACTAAAACCCCTAAGTAAATGTGTGCACATGTACACCTATCCAAGGTGTGCATGTGCACACGTTTTGAAAAAAAAACACCTAAAAATATAGGCAATGGTGCATAGATGCACTCCTTGGTAAGATGCACATGTGCATACTATTTCTCTTCGCTTAACACTTGACTGTATAAGGGTGTGAACATGTGCACCCCATAAAGGTTTTCATGCATGCATCATTAACCCTATAAAATTACTTAGCCCCCATCTAAGCACATGAAAAGATGCATGTATGCAATAGTGCACATGCACACGTGTGCACTCCACAAGGGTGTGCACCTATGCAAGTGCACCATTATAACCTCAATAAAATTTTAGAGGTTATTTAGTTCACTTAGCATACCTATCAAGGTGGGCAAGGTGTGCTAAACTATATATCTAAGTTAGCAAGGGGTTTTTTGAGTGTTTTCATTTTTTGGGTTTGATTGTTTGCTAATTAGGGTTTGGTAGGGGTTGAATTAAATTTTTTTGCAAATGTAATGTCTTCCTCCTTGTCCTCACTCATAGAGAAGATTGCTCCAAAACTAGTTGTCTTCAAGGTGCACTAAAGAAATTACATTTCCAAGATGGACATTCAAAAATCAGAGATATGGAATCGGGGAATATAGAGTAGAACACATTCCTAGTACTTTCCAAAAAGCCTAAGGAGAGGTCCTTGATGGTCTTAGTAGTTATCAAATCATGCTTAGTTAATGCAGCCTCACATTCCACATCAACACAATCTTCAAATATTGTCATGGCCTTTGTAGAGAACTATGTGTCAGAAGAAAGAATTGTGAAGAGCATAATAGGGGAGATAGTCCTAGACTTAAGATCAAGGAACATTGACAAAGTCTTCCATCTCCTTAGAGTAGATAAATATGTTAATATTGCTTATCATCAAGTAGAAATATGGTATAGGGATAATAAGTATAAGGATACAAAAATCATACAATCATCATTTATGATTGATAGAACATTTTTGGAATGATGAGTAGGAAAGGTAGACATGACTAGAGGATATATGAAGGATGACAATGGATAATCCATTGTGCTTCTAAGTAGGGTCATGGGTCTATTGGTATTTAGGCACCTAAACATTTGGATGGAACATTTCATCAAGACCATCAAAACAACCAAACTTCCAATTGATTAGGCTATAATACTAAGTGAAAAACTTAAGTGAGCAACTGGTAAGATTCAAGGCTGACCGTAAGTTTTATATGACATCATACTTGGTGTATTTTTTGGTAGAAAGAATTACTGACTATGTAGGACTATTCAAGATGGGAAGCATGCAAGATGCTAATGCCTAGCCTTATGTAGTATACCCTCAACTAGTGAAAAAGAAGCTCTCAAATCAAAGTAAAGAATAAAAAATAATGATTGTTGTCTTCATTTTTTCAATCATCTAGTTCATTGAGGGTGATTATTCCAAGTGGATATCAATAGAGGTAGTAGTAAGGAATACAAAGATAGGCACCTACTACATCTTGTTCAAGACATTCACCTACCTAAGGGTAGTAGATACAACTATGAATCCAAAGAAACTCTTGAGATATCCATTGGATAGGCTCATTTTATTGGAGATTGCTAGACAACTCACATCTTCATATGATAGAGTGAGGAAATAACATAAGAAGACTTGGGTATGGCCCATCACTATAGGTCCATTTAAAGTTAAGTAGAAACAAGATATCATGACCTTTTATGTAGAATGAGATTAATATCCCTTGGAGGACTACAACTCCCCTCATCCATATTTTGACAATATTGGAAGAGTTCAACATTTGACAGGAAAATAGTTTTGTTACAAAGGTGCAGTAGAAGGTCATTAGATGAACATGATATATGACTATGATATCCAAATAAGGGATCATTATAGGATGAATTTATATCTGGCAAGAAGCACCTTGAAGATAAAGATCCCACTAAAGGCTTCCCAACAAGACACTCAAGAGGTCTCAGATCCCTTGCATAATTGTGATGAGATATTTGATAAGCCAGTCATGAATGTAGATGTTGATAAGGAAGGGAATGCAAACATCAATCATATGGCATGACATATAATCTAATTAATAAAGCATTGGATCAAGAATCCCTTTAAGTTGGACCTAGTTCCTTAAACTATAATCTTTTAACCCACAACACACCCAATCAAGGGTAAAGGTGCCAATGTAATAATACCAACTTTCCCTATGCAATCTCTAGTCTAGATGCAAATGGTATATAAGATTGACAAGAAAGTTGGTTACTTTAGGGTAGAAAAAGGAAAAAATCAGAGGAAAATAGATTCTCCTAAAAAAGTTGAGCTCAAAGATGAACAACCTCAAGCCCAAGAAGCAGATCAAGCACCTAAGAACCAAGAGCCTCAAAATGAAGAAGGAACTCAAGCTCAGGATATTCCACAAGTGCCTCTGCCAAAATAGGAACAAGAACAAGAATGATAACATGAAGCATAAGAGGTTTCACCACTTGTACAAGAGGAAGAAGCCTCTCCCTTAGCTAGTAAGAAAGCTAAGGTTAGACCTACAATCAAAAGGACTAGAAGGAAGAAGATACAAATAAAGATTATACCTATTCCTCTAGTCCTAGAAACCATCCCTAAAGAAGATGAAGAGGATAAAGTAGATGAAGAAGACAATATCCCATTGAATTAAATGACATGCTTAGCAAGGCCCACCCAAGAAGAGAGAAGGAGAAGCTCCACCATTATAATGCCATTTATTCTCTGGCAACCTATTAAGTTTACAAATTCAAAAGATGAGAAAAAATAGTTGATAGATCACCAAGAGGGGAAAGGAACATATACTTTCAACATATCTAATTTTGATTTTATGCCAGTAGGAACTAAAATGGTGGGTGATAAAATATGAGATATACCCACAAACCAACCTTTGGGAGTGGATTGGAATCAAATGCCATGTCTACAACAAGAATCTCTAGGTACCTCACCACCATCATTTTAGGATTTTTCATTTTTGAATAAAGGGCCAAACCATTCCTCTCATTCCTATCAGTAAATAAGAGAGAGCACTGCTTAAAGAAGAGCCAAAATAGAGACTAGCTGATGAAGCATCTAAGGAAGGATAGATACCTTAAGAACATCAACAAAATTCTCAAGATATAGAGGCAAGGAATTTAGATAAAATAGATATAGGGCACCAAATGTAGATCTCTCTCTAAAGGAGAAGACTCTAGAAGGGAGGTATAAGGGAAAAGGACCTACTAGGAAAACATCCTCTTCAACCAAATACTTGTCTCCTTTGGGCACTACACTAGCCTGGTTGAGGAGTGAAGTTATGGTCTGACAAAAGTGACAACTGAACCTAAATGAAGAGGAGAGTATGGATGTGCTAGTAGAATCCATCAAAAGGTTTGAGCCACATATAGGGGATGCACAAAAATTGAATTTCATAATGAAGAATAAAGATTAGGACCTACTTGCTCACATAGTCATTCCTCCTCCATATGCAAAGACCAAAGATTTGACTCCCAAGGACTATCAAAATAGAAAATTCCTATTAGGAAAGCCCATAGTAGATAAAGTTGAAGTAATGATCACTATGGGTGTCAGGGAGGTGTTCAAGAATTTTGATAAAAATGAGAATGAATTGATAAAATTGCACAAAGAGAATGAGCTACTAAGAATATATCTGCATAGAATTGTAGGTCCATTAAATTAAGATCACCCAAAGGTTACTCTTGTTGTGGCACTAGAAAGGAGAGATAAGGGGAGTGTCCAAGTTGATTCATATTTGGGAGCATGCTAGCAATGGTGTGAAATTTTTGAGTAGAAAGGTGTAGAGATAATATAGGCTAATTTGAACCTATTGCATAATGTGGAGAAACTAGAATATATAGTTGACTAGAATTTTGGGCTTATGGATGAGGTACATACCTAGGGAAAATACCTTCAAGCACTCTAGACAATAAAAGGTCAAAGGTATCATACACTCATGGAAGTGTATATAATAGATGATATTGATAAACTTGAGGATTGGATTGAAAAGATAGCTATCAGAAATAAGGTCATGGGAGAACTTCATGAAGATATTCATAAGTTAAAAGGCTAGTCTCAATAGGAAATTTTGGATGTAGATAGGTATTATGATGCTATTTCCCTTAAGATATTTGAAGATGATTCAAAGATGAATCTCAAGTTAGTGCAAGTAGTGGTTGAATAATTCTAAAGAACTTACAAGGATGCTTCATCTAATGAAGATATTAGATGAGCATTCAAGACTAAAGTGGTATTATTGAAACTTGATAGTAGACTTGAAAATTTTGTAGAAACTCAAATGGCTATCAATAACTATCAAAAAATAGTTAGACATAAATATGAGGCATTATATTTACCAAAATCTTCCCAAGTGATAGGGATTATAGAGAAATTTAAGAGCAAACATCCAGTCATTGCTCTAGTATAAATGGGAAGAAAACCTAGAAGCTAGAAATTCAGCTTTGACACTTGGGAAAAATTTTGGATTTTTAAACCTACCAATAATTTGCATTGCTCCAAAAGTGTGCAAGGTGTGCTACCCCAAATGTACACTGGAAATTTTGAAGAAGTTAGAGGTGCAGTGATAGTTAACTGTCAGTTCCAAATTTAGAGCTTTTCATGCACTAGAAAAACATTTTGATGATAGTTTAACTCCTAGAAACATTTAGAGAAGGTCAAGCTTCCATTTTAAGAGCTTTGAGTGACTCCTAGATCCTCTTATAGCTTCCTTCTCCTTATCTACTTCTTTTTTCTTTATGTTTTAATACATGTGATAGCTTATGCACCCATTAATTGATATAAACAAGGGTGGAGTCCTATTTAGCACCATTTAGAGAGTAATTTTGTACATAATTAGATTTATTTTATTAGTTTTTAAGCATATATTTGCATGAAGAGATCTATCAATCTCAAAACAAATTGAGGAGATGATTTCTTATAAATTGAAGAATGTAACATGTATTCTAGGCCATGATTTTGATACAATAATATATTCTTTTGGTGCTCTAATTCTAAGTGTAGTTATTCTTGCTAGAGTGTGTTATTTTTGTGGATTCTTGTTCATGATAATAATGGAGCCAATATTTTTTTTATGTTGATTTTATTGTGTGATCTTTTAGTTATGGTGTTTGTCATGTGTTGACAAATTTTGCTAATGTACAGAGTTGGAGAGGAGATCACCCTATTGTTCCTACATAACTTCTCATCTTGCATGAGTGCACTTTAAGTGGCTTTTATATATGATAAGAAGTGAAACATCTTTTGGTTTTACTAAATTACCATCGATGATTACATTATTGGATTTGAGGAAGCATTTCTCCTACTTTCATTAGTTTCCTACCTAATCTTTTCAATAGTTTAACTCATAGACATGTTGTTACTATGGTTTATGTCTATTAGGAATTTCCCTTTCATGCTATTAGCTTTCATCTCTCATTATCTTATCTTTTTTATTTTCTTTGCCAACCCTTGGTTAAATTAGGAATTCATATAGTTGCATTATTGAATTGCATTCATTAAAAAAATAGAAAATGCAAAAAGACATATCTTTTTTTTGTGGTTAATTTTGAAACAACAAGACGATTGATCTTCTTATCTAAAATTGGTTTGAACTAGAAAAGGCCTCCTTGTGAACAAACACCTTTATCTTCAACTCAGTGGATTCTACTAGGTTTTAAGATTGCCCAAAACCTTGGAGTTGATCCCAACTCATTTTTTCAAGAGAGGAGTTTGAAAGGATTCATCATGTTAAGTATTGTGTGAAATGATAGTTCAAGACATACCTAGTCAAAAGACCTAAAGATTTTGACATCAATAAAAGGTCAAAGTTATCCTACACTTATGGAGGTATATATAGAGAAAGAGCTTGATGAGCTTGAGGATTGGATTGATAAGATAGTTACTAGAAATAAAGTCATGGAAGGACTCCATAAGAATATTCAAAGGTTAAGAGACCTCAAGAGCTGATTTTGGAAGCATAGAAGTATTACAATGTTGCCTACCTTGACATTTTTGAAGATGAGTTGAAAGCCAATCTCAATTTAGTGCAATCAATAGTCCAAAAATTCCAAAGAACTTTTAAGGATGCTTCTTCTAATGAAGATATTGGAAAATCATTTAAGACTAAAGAGGTATTGTTACAACTAGACACTAAACTTGAGGATTTTGTAGAAACATGTATGATGGTTAGTAACTACTGACAAATAGTTAAAGATAAATATGCATCTTTGGATTTTCCAAAATCTTTCCAACTAGAAAATATCATAGATAAATTCAAGAATAAGCATCTAGACACCACTTTGGGATAAGGAAGGAAAAAACCCAAATGCTGGGAATTCAATTTTGACACTTGGGAAAATTTTGGATTTCTAGAATCTACCATCAAGGTGTGTAGGTGCACAAGTGCACCATTCACATAGGTGCACTAAATTTTTTGAAGAAGTAATAGTTCACTGATAGTTAACTACCAATTCCTAATTTAGATCATTCTATGCACCAAAAACATGTTTTGATGACAGTTCAACTCATAGAGACACCCAAATAAGGCCAAGCTTCCATTTTTGGAGCTTCTAGTGACTCTCAGATCATCTTGCAGCTTCCTTCTTCTTATATACTTCTTATTTCTTTTCTTTAAGTCATGTAAAGTCTCATGTACCATTAATTTATATAAATGAGGGTGGATTCCTACTTAGCACCATTTAGAGAGTCAATTTGTATATAATTATATTTGTTTTATTAGTTTTTATCATGGTTTTATATTTTAAGAGCTCTGACTTTCAACACAACTAGAGGAGTTGT
The DNA here is from genome assembly GCA_028749045.1 of Cupressus sempervirens. Taxonomy (NCBI): domain Eukaryota; kingdom Viridiplantae; phylum Streptophyta; class Pinopsida; order Cupressales; family Cupressaceae; genus Cupressus; species Cupressus sempervirens. The sequence goes on from CM053790.1 coordinate 698,856,175, forward strand.
CTTCTTATGAATACATGGATGTAATATGTACTATAGGCCATTATTTTGATGCAATAATATATTCTATTGGTACTCTCAATCTTATTGTAGTTATTCTTTCTAGAGTGTGTTATTTTCTTGAATGCATGTTCATAAATAATAATGGAGCCACTAGTTTTGTTGCATTGTTATGATTGTGTGACATTTTAGTTTTGGTGTTTTCCTTGTGTTAAAAAAATTTGCTGACATATCAAGTTAGGGAAAAGCTCACCTATTATTCTTGCATAGCTTCTTGTATCACATGAGTGCACTTTCTATGGTCTTGCAATTTGATGGGAAGTGAAAAATATTTTAATTATTATGGAGTTCCCATCGATGTTTCCTTCAGTGGATTTGAGGAAGCATTTCTCCTATTTTCATTGGTTTCCTACCCAATCTTTTCAACCATTTAACTCACAAAAAAATTGTTACTGTGGTTTATGTCCATTAGAAATTTTCCTTTCAATTTATTTTCATTAATCTCTCATTACCTTACCTTTTTTATTTTCTTTTCTAACACTTGGTTAAAATAGGAATTTGTATATTTGCATCAATAAATTGCATTCATCATAAAAAAGAAAATACCAAAAATGTATCTCTTTTGTGGTTACTTTTCAAAATAGCAGAACAAACATCTTATCTAAAATTGGTTCAAACTAGCAAAGTCCTCCTCATGAACATACACATTTATCTTCAATTAAGTGGATTCCACTAGGTTGCAAGATCACCTAGAACCTTTGAGTTAAACCTATATTAGCTTTTCAAGAGATGAGTTTGAAAGGATTTCTATCATTAATAATTGTGCAAAATGACAGCTCAGAAAGAGATTCTCTTGAGATGTTTCATTTGTGCATCCTTTTCTATCTCTTTTAGGAGTAGGGTTTCTCCCACTGGGTTTTCTCCATTTCTTCATATCATAAAGATTTGATTGTGATTGGGTACCTCATTGGGTCTTGTTGTTGGGACCCTAGTTTTCTTTTAGCATTGTAGTTTCCTTGCATTGTTTATAACTACATTGTTGCTCATCTTAAGGGGGTGTTAGAGTAAAAGTGTAATTTCATTTCATTTATTGAATTACCTTTACTCCCTTCTTAAGATCTAATAATTAATTAGTAATTTTTAAATATCTTTTACCTCATAGGGTTTTGATCTCCTTCATAAGAATTGGTCTATTATAAATTCATTCATTCTATTTTTCACAAGAAAATATAATTTTCTTTTTTGTCAAGAAAAGCCTTCTCTCTTTGCTTTTCTTTCTTCCTTGTAACAAGTTATTTGCATGCAGGACATCCAGGGTCTGTGGATTTTTTTATCATAAAATCCTACAATATATATTTTTTTCTTCTCTTCCAACACCTAGTTGGAGGAAGCATTCATTATCACTTTTTTTCCTTCTTTCTCCTTTTATAACATCTAGCTAGAACACATATCTAGTGCTTACAATAATCCTCTACAATAAACTTTTTCCAAGCGTAACTCTCATTCTCTACCAATCTTTTAGGATTTAATGCATCTATAATAAATTCAACAATACCATAAAAATATTCTTTTCATACTGCATATCACTAAAAATATCCTTGAGTAAACCACCATCATTATCTTTCAAATATATCTCAAATTTAGAATCCCATGATTCATAGAAATTTACCTCTTCCATCTTTGTTTTCTTCTTTCATGTTTTCAACAAGGAATGTAACTTCTTCATTTATCTAGTCTCTAACCAAGTTATTATACTCTTCATCCACTACTATAGTCTTCAAATTGTCCTCATCTATTCTAGGTTCACAAATCTTGTCATTTTCATGCTCTTCCTCTTCTTTTTCATCTTCTTCAAACTTAAGTTCACAAATCGTTTCATCTTCATACTCTTCATCTTCTTTTTTATTTCATGTGTGATGTAGTCTACTATATCTTATTTCCTATTCACATCCAAATTATTATCAAAATTTCTCTTTTGATGAATGACTCCTCTCTTCCATAATTATGCTTCTATTTCATTAATTCACTTCTATAAATCCAACAATATTTCTTCTTGCAATCTCTTTATAAATTTCTCAAGTCTAGGAATCTTCAAAATACATCCAATCACAAAATTCATCTTCTTCTATGTCTTCTCCATAATCATGTCTTCATGACACAAACTTCACCAAACACAAGTACATCATGCAAACATCCTTGGAATCAACAATCTATCTACACACTTAGCTCAAATCATGATCCTAGTGCAAACTACCTTGTAGTTGGCGATTTATCTACACACTCAAGAAATCCTTCTCTGATAACATCACTCAATCAAAAATCTTGGTGTAAATTGTCTCATAGTCATCAATCTATGTACATGCTCAAGAACTTCTTCTCTAATACCATTTATTAAGGATCTCTCTAATACCACTAACTAAGGGCCACACCACCCTTAACAACGCACAACCAAAAACACAACAATATGGAGACAAAGAGAAGAACAAATGCTTTAAAAAGCATATATTATTACTTGAAAATCCTTACAACATTAACAAGATGATATCATAGATATGACTTCTTCAAAAAGAAGCTTACAAATTCTTTAAGATGAGAGGACTTCCAAATAAGAGCTTCTAGCTAGCTTGCACACCAAGAGAGCTTCAACAAAGAAGAGATTATAATCAAAGATCTTTTGTCCCAAGAGATTACACTTGAAGATCTTCTACCACAAGAGCTTCTCAAATAATATTTTACACCCTAAGATCTTTCACCTCCAAATCTTTCTTACTAATCCTCACATGAATTTCTTGTATAGTCACTTACAATCCAAGTTATTACAAACACAATCAATGTGGGATAAAAGGTAAATTCAAATACCTTACAACAATTCTTAAATACCCACTCAATGACAACTAAGAACCACCATGTTGTCCAATTAGAAAATTACATTGCCTTTGTGGATCACAATAAATATTAAATGCATGATTTAAGGAACTTTCCATATACTTGTAAAATAACACCTACATAGCTTTATAAATGAAATAACACCTTTATAATTTTTCTATTTTATGCCACCTATGTATCTTGAAAATAGAAACTATTTTTTTTCATTTTCTATTTTATTTTTTACTTTTCCTCCTTTTTATCACTTTCTCTCTCCTCCTTTAAAAAAAATCATGCCCCCTTTATTTTTGTGATTTAAGATGCTCTTGCATCATACTTTGTATATTAGGTAATTTGAGTCTAAAGAGAATTATTTTATCATTTTGTAGAAGGTGGTTTGAGGTTCTAAAATGCTCTAGTTAGAGAGAGACATTGTTTTGAAGTAAATCATGTAAAACTTCACAAACTAGGGGTTTGTAGTTAAAATGGACATTCCACGGTTAGAAATGGACATGGCTTTTTGAAATGTTAGGTATGATTGTATAGTTATTTTTGTGTCAATCATGGGCTCATGAAAGTTGACTCCCTATTTTTATGTTGATGCCCTAAGTTAATCACTCTATAGGGCTAAGCAAGGAAGCATAGGAAATATTGTGATTGCAATGAGTAGTAGATTGAGAGAATTAAAATAAAGGTGGATTGGTACCCTTTAGATCAGTAAAGACCCCATTCACATGTTGGGACTTAAAGATATTTTCTCTAGTGAAGAATTATAGTGTTGTTTGTGAAACTATGCAAGATTTCTCAATAAGCCTAAAATTTTCTCAATTTGGGTTATGAGCCTTGGAGGAAAACCCAAATCAAATTCTTGGATATTTCTTAGAGATCCCAAATGGATGCTAGAAAAATCCAATAGATTGTAGGGATGTTCAAGTGGATGGAAAATTATGTTGTAAAAATTCTATTTGGAGGAATGTTAGGCCTTCTAGGTCACCTAGCGTAATTTGTAGAACTAAGGAATTTTGAATAGAACACTTATTGTTCTATTGACTAAAAGGTATGATGTAAACCTATTGGAATGATATGAAGGGTATAAGAAGCCTAGATTCTTATATGGTAGAGTGATTATAGTAGTATAAGTCATTTGGACATAGTAAAAGTTGAGTTGCTTAGCATTGTTAAGATTTGCTACGATAAATTTTGTGAAGCTAAGAAAATCCCATAGGGTAACCTTGGGAAGGCCCCTTAGAATCTAGCCATTAGATGATGAATTGATCAAAATGGAACTTGTAACCTTGTTGTGAGTTTAGCATAATTTTATGATTGATATTGGTACCAAAGAAAATACTAAAGTTAGTAGTTTGTTTTATGGAAAACAGTCAAGATTCTTTATTTCCAAAAGAATCTATGGTGGGCACAATACCTTCTAAGAAATTGAATCTAATACCATTAGAAAGTTATTGCAAGATATGCTTACTGAAGAACAAGAGAAAGAAGCCAAGAAAGCATCAAGAAAATAGAAAAGTACATTGAGAAAATGAGGAGATGTGACTAATGATGAGGAAGAAGAAGAAGAAGGACCCTCTATAAAAGTTTGTAATGTCCCCTCTCAAGATTGGTCTTAGATTTAGTTCTAATTTTCAAATTTGAGTATGAAATTGATCTCACTTATATTATATATAAATATTGAGGATAATTGATGAGAACTACAATTATATATTACTATTATAAATATATAAAATTTATTTTGCAACACAATTTATCCTCTAAAAATATACATGTTCTCTAAATAAGGAAATAATTATTTCATATATGAAAAAAAAACATTTTCTATACTATCCTCTTCTCATTAAAATATCCCAAAATAAATTTGCATGTATAGTGGATGTAGGAGAATCCAATAGTGTAAGGGAAATCATGTATCTCCCAAAAATATTTTTAGTGATAGTTTTTTTGGCATATTTGCATTTTTAGATACCCATTTGAGAAAAATAAACATTCCAACTCTTAGGTTCCCATTATTACTTTTATAGGTTAGTATTTTTGTACACCTCATGATACATGCAAATTTAGAAAATGGGTTATTTTTATATAGAGCTATAATTATGAGGAGTTAAAGGATTTAAGTTGGAGGGAGGGTTGTAATTGAAATATCAAGCACTCTAGAAAAGGAATCGGGTTGAATGCTTCATAGTTTGAAAGTTATGGTAGTTTTAAGTTTCTCAAAGACATCCTAGAAATGCTTCAAAGTCATATTTGACACACTAAATGGCCTCATACAACCCCAAAAAATGGAGGAGGCCACAAATGGCCTATAAGGATTTAGAGCTCACAGAGATATTTTTGAAAATTTAAACAATTTATTGATAAGAGTCTTAGATCAAAAGCTATGTCTCCCAAAAATTGGACTACATTTTCTAGAACCTTCTATTTTTCCATCAACTTCTAATTGAATTATAGAGCCTCTATTTTGGCATAAAACTCTAAATTTAAAAATGTAAATTATATTTCTAACCCTAAACCTAAGATAGGTTGCATAAGGCCTGTAGTGCCTCTCTGATTTGATTTCTCTAAGTTGCCATGATGGATGCAACCTTGTTGATCTTTTTTTGTGAAGAGATCATAAATTTGACTAAGACTGATCTACACCCTTGAGGTGATTGGATTTATGTTACTGTATTAGTTTCTTTGATTATGCTTGTGGCTAATTATGATATTATGATGTGTTAGATGGTTTCACTAAGGTTTGTGCCAATGGATGTATGGATCAATGTGGTATCATGATGTTATTCTATGATTACCTTAAAATGTGTGCAGAGACTGCATTGTTTATTATTATCCTGCTACACTTGACCAAGTTTCTATAGTAGTGGTTAGTCATGTATATGACTATGTTCGCTTATGTGTTTTAAGTTTCATTTTAATGATGTTTATACAACCATTAGTAAATGCTTAAATAATTAGAAATGGATTTTCCATGTTGGACTCATTGGTTATGTGTTGTGGATATTTACTTTGTTATATTTTGATCCAAGAGAAACTTGTTACTCATGTTATGTTTTACATTTGAGATGACCTGAGGGTCAGATGTTATACTTTGATTTCAATATCATAGATGTTAGAGTATTGTGTTGTTAAAGTTATCATATTTGCATGATGATGTTATTTTGAGATGATGATATATTTTATAATGATATCTAGTTATCTAGTATTTGGGCATATCTCTGATTATGTTAGATGTGGATTTAATGCTATGATTATTTACTTCATTCATACTTTGTGATGCTTTATGTGAAAGTGAGTGATGTAAATAGATTATTTTAGTATAATTAAATAAATGGTTAAATTAGGTTATTTAATATAATTATTACTTTGGTTATGTTATTATATGCAATTGCACTTGATCATGTTGTTTAGTGTGCAAGATTCATATCCCTGGTAGTGACACATGGAGTTAGTGATTTAGATGTTCATATTTTACCAATGTCATCCTTGTATGGTTGGCATATCCTATTTAAATGTGAAATTAAGCATTCTAGTCATTTGATAAATCCAGATTCATTTGCATTATGTGATTAGACTAATGAACATCCCTATGCATTAAGAGGTTCACATTGTCACAAGATTGTTAAAGATTCTATGATTTTGGTTTTTTGATTTTCGGGCTTTATTTTATTTTACTTTTTTATTTCTAGCAGCTTTTCCATAGATGAATTCTAATTACTTAGAATGGTTTATTTTCATTTGGATTGATCAAGGAATTAAATAGTTCTCCTTGTTATTTTGCCTAATCCATTATTCACTCAAAAAGTGAACAAGTATCCAAAAAGGATTTTAATTCCTTACTTCCCACTTTTAAATTAGAAAGTTTAAGAGTAAAGCCCAAAATTCACTTCATGAGGAATTGCTATTATGTTCATTGTGGTACCTATTAGTGTGGGATCATTGCAAGATTAGTCTCATTGGATCTAGCTTAGAGAGACCTTGGATTGCCACAATTTTTAGCTACTTCTGTAGGATTTTTATTTTATGGTTTAGATTCTTGTTTTTCTTTTTTGGCTGTGAGGTAGGGCTCTCTCATTTTATTGTTTCAACTCTATTTCTACTTATGTTTTTTGTATTCATTTGTTAGGAGGCTGAGAACTAGTGTTCCCCTCTATTTTTGTATGCTAGCTCTACCTAGTTTGGTAGGGATGAGCATTTCCCTATTTTCTAGGATGAGGGTTTGGGGTTTTGTACCTATTGGCCTATTTTTTTACTCCTTATATTTTGCTACACCCTATAGTGAAAAACCCTAGCTTTGTGTTTAAAATTTTTGAAATTTTTTAAAACCCTAAATGAAAATCTTTCAAATTTAACTAACCCTTGTTTTGGTGCCCTAGCCCTCAAAAAAAGTGAAAAGTAATTTTTAATTAAATTGCGTAGGAAACCTTTGTCCTAAGTTTTAGTCTTCCTATAAATTTTTTTTTACTTTTCACAAAATTAAAAACCTTTCATTTTAAGCAATGTCCTAACCATGGTTATTTCCAAAGTATTTGGTGAAACATTTTAACTGTGGTGGTTTGTTCGTGTTGACCATTGATATTTGGAAGATTAATGGTGGGCACATGCTTGCAAGATGAATTTGCTCAAAGTTTATGTAACACAAGCAAGCACCTTTATGCCAAGTGGTATTTCATGATGATAACTCATCTATTGCATCATAAAAGGCCCAGATTTATTCATAATTTTTAGAGCTATTAATGAGTGTTAGAGCACATTCAAAGTTTCAAGTCATCTTATTGGTCGAACTAAGAAGTGGGGTCACTTTTGGGTGTTACATCTACATGTTTTTGATTTTGACAAGATAAATGGTGGGCATATTACTATTTTATGAAGATGTGCAGAGTTTAACCAAAGTGGTAAAGTGCCCAAGTGACACATGTCTTCTTTGATGTCATAAAGGGTCTTGACATAGTTCAAAAGACATGAGATCATATTACTCTTAGATATTATCAAGTATTTATATAATATTTCATATTATTTCTTCTATTGTACAAGTTTCTTCATTACAAGTGGTATCAGAGCATGATCTTGGCACCATAGAGGTAAGATTTTTTTCTCAACATTGGGGCGATTTTGGGAAGAGCATAACTTTCATATTTTAGTGATTTTTTCTAATATTTTTAAAGGTTTTTTGAAGAACATATTAAAGAATCTATATTCCAAAATTTAGAGGAATTAGAGAAAATTTTAGGAAATTATTATAGAATTATTATTTCTACACAATTTTTTGAGATCTTCATATCTCTCACATCCTATTGAATTGGAGTATATCTTGTATTGAGTTTTCCAATACATAGTAGAGGAGCCTAAATTCAAATCTTGGAGAAATTGAAAAACAAAAATAAGCAAGATATTGTAAACTTAAGAAAATTCTCTCTCAAGGTAGCAAATTTGCTAATTTTTGGGGGATTTTTTCTAAGAAAGAATTTCTTGGCCCAAGTAAGTTACAGTAAAAAATAAATAAATCAGAGAATTTATATTTCATTTGTGTGATTTATTTGAAAAAAAATTGTTTTCCATCATGAAGGGGCCTCCAAAAAGAGGCAAAAAGAATTCTACCACACTAAAGAAATCCTCTGATCAAGATTGGGAAGCAACATAGGATAGTATTCTCAATGAGGAACTTAGTAAGTTCAAGGAAGAGGTTAAGAAGGATATGTCCTAAATAAAAGGAGATATATCAAATATATGAAGCATGTTAAGCACATATATGAATGAAACAAGGAAGGAGCTCTCAAGAAATCAACATGAAACCTTCAAGTCAACTAATAATGACACAAATTTTATTAATCCTATGGGATCTAGGATTTTTTTTCCAAAGGTGGATTTTTTTTAAATACATCATATCCCATATGGACAAAAGATTACAATGGCTTCCTTATATCTATAACTAGATCAATTCATTTGATATCATTGGCTTTATACCCATAGGAGGAGAAAAGGTCTCACTATATCATAGTCAATTTTTACAAAATAAATCCAAGCACAATATAGCAATAGCGTGATAGAAAACTTCTTTAGCCAACTTGCTAAGCTTCAACAAATAGGATTTGTTAAGGTTATTCAACAATTCCAAAATCTATCATTAAGAGTGGATACAATTATAGAGGAGAACTTTAATGTTTTATTCTTCATAGGTCTCAAGGATCACATTCAACATAAAGTACACATGTTTTGTCCCAATTTAGTAAATGAGTCTTTTATATTGGCATGTAGCGTAGAGGAGAATTTCTTGATTCCTAGAAAGCAAGGGGCTAATGTGACAAGAGAAAAATGGTATTCAACACTTTATCTTCCTCAACCTACTAGGTTGACTCCACAAAAAATTGAGGAGAAAAGAGCAAAAGGGTTGTGTTTCAATTGTGATAGCAAATATAGTTGAGGTCATAAATGTAAAAAGAAATTATTCTATATTGAAGGTCCAAATGAGGAAGAATAGGATGAGCCCATATTAGAGGAGGATAGGGAGTCAGGTGAAGAATCATGTGATTCTCAACTAATCATTCCTTTTCATGCACTTTTAGTTTTTAGTGCACCATAAACTCTCAAGGTCATGGATTTCTTAAAGAAGCAAAAAGTAACAATGTTGATCGACTCAAGTACTACTCATAATTTCATCAACAAAAAGTTGGCAACTTTTTAAAATTGCTTTATATATCTAGCCCCAGACTTTTAGGTTTTGATTGTAGATGGGGGCATAGTTAGTTGTTTAGGTAAGTGTCATAGCATTAAATTATCCATGGGAGATTATCAACTTGATACCCCAATGTATGCGATATCCATGGGTGTAGCTAATATTATTTTGGGAGTACATTGGCTTACTACATTGGGAACAATTAAGATGAACTTCCAAGAACTATTTATGTGATTTAAATCACAAGGAAAGGTAGTGGAGCTAAGGGGATTAAAGGAAAAATATTCACAAATAGTAAGCTCTCATCAAATGTAAAAACTTCTTAAGAAAGGTGCAGATGGATTTGTGGCTCAACTATATTCATTAGAAGTCTCTCAATCTAATGCTCTTACTCATCCAAAATTACAAGCAATAATTGATCATCACTTAGTGATTCTTGGAGATATGTCTAAAGGACTTCCTCTTAAGAGGGATCATGACCATGTCATACAACTAGTTCTAGGGAGTTAGCTACCAAACATCAAGCCTGATACATACCCACACATACAAAAAAGTGAGATAGAATTTTTTTTTGAGGAAATGCTAGAGGCAAGAATTATTAGGCATATCCAAAGTGCTTACTCCTCACCAATTATGCTAGTGTGTAAGAAGGATGAAACTTGGCCCATGTGTCTAGATTATAGAGTGCTCAACAAGTACACCATTAAAGATAAGTTTCCTATTCTAGTCATTGATGATCTTCTAGATGAATTAAATGGAGCTATGTATTTTACCATGTTAGATCTTAGATCGGGTTATTACCAAATTTGGATTAAGGAGGAAGATATTTGTAAGAAAGCATTACAAACTCATGAATTTCATTATGAATTTTTGGTGATGCCATTAGATCTTACCAATGCACCATCTACATTCCAAAGTTTGAAGAATTCCATTTTTAAGAAGTTGTTGAGAAAGTTTGTGTTAGTGTTTTTTCATGATATATTAATTTATAGAAAGACTTGGGAAGAACATTTGTAGCATATAGATCAAATGTTAAAATCAATTGAAGATCATCAACTCTATGATAAGCCATCCAAGTGTTCTTTTGGTCTTAAGGAGGTGGAGTATTTGGGACACATAGTTTCAAGTGAAGGAGTAAAGGTAGACCCTAACAAAATTAAGGCTATCATGGAATGGCCTATTCCAAAAACTATTAAGAGGTTGAGGGGTTTCTTGGGATTGATAGGATACTATAGAAGATTTGTGAATAATTATGGTCATATAGAAGTACCCCTTCCAACTCTATTGAAGAAGGATTCTTTCCATTGGAATGAATCTACTAATGTATCTTTTGAGCAATTAAAGAAGGCTATGTGTACAACTCCAGTGCTTGCCAATCTAGACTTCACCAAGGAATTCATTGTGGAATGTGATGCTTTTTGAAATGGGATAGGAGCAATTTTCATGCAAGAAGGTCAACCAATTGCTTTTTAGAGTCATCAATTAAATGGTAAAAATCAACTCAAACCTATTTACGAGAAGGAAATGTTAGCAATCCTTCATGTAGTTAAAAAATGGAGGCCTCATTGAATGGGTTGACACTTCAAAGTTAAGATAGATCATGATAGCCTAAAATATTTTTTGGAACAAAGATTATCATTAGAAGAGCTACAAAAATGGGTCACTAAGATTTTGGGATATGACTTAGAAATTGTATACAAGAATGGGAAGGAAATATTATGACCGATGCAGTTTTTAGGAAGGATGAAAAAGATGAATCCTTATTGGGCGACTCTTTAAAGGATCTTTGTACTAGTGTAGATCAGTTACCTATGATTTTTTTCAAGAGTTTTTAGTTGAATTAGGTAGATCTAAAAGTTGTGTCAAAACTTTGAACAAGAAGAGAGATCTATATAAGTTTTTGATTGATAAGTTTCAAAGTGTTGTTTGATCTATTGTCATAAGATTTTGGAATGATAAAAATGAATCAAAGCTATGATTTCATTTAGTTCTCCTCAAGGAGATGGTGACTCTACAAAGGATATGATTAGTGGTGTGAGGAATTGAGATCAACACCAGGCCAATCAGCAATTCAATGGTTTCATGCAGCAACACTTGAGGCGTTTCATTTTCATGATGTTTTTTTTGTCATGAAAGAAAGTAAGTTTTACATATGCATTCTCCATCAAGTGAAGTTTCAGCACTAAGAAGAGGAGAATAGTGTAATAGGATTCATACACTTCATTGGATCGAATTTTAGTTGTTGTTTCTAAGTTTTTAAAGTGTATAGTTTGACGTAATTCATTGGTAGAATGGTGTAGATTTGCTGCAAATTACAATCTAGAATATGGGTGAATGATGTTCAAATTTTTAAAGGATGTCAAGATTCATTTCACCTAATGTGTAGTTTGTTAGTGAAATTCCTATCTCCATTTCTACCAAGCGGTATATGCCATTAAATTTTTATGGTATTTATGGTTTCCCAAATGTCATTCCTAATGATGTTAGAAAATGTTTGTCTAAGTTCAGTGGGAACCATCTTGTTTCAGCCGGTCATCATGTTGAATTGTTTAGTGATTTGATGGGTGACTATGAGATTGCTCATGAAGTTATTTGTTCAAACTTTGGAAGGTAATGCTAGAGACTGGTTCTCTTTTCTACCAGCATGTTCTATTTCATCTTGGGGTGAATTGCATTCCGCCTTCATGGAGCAATTTGGACAATGGGTACGCATATCTAATTCTTATTACAAGTTCTTGAAGATTCACATTGAAGATGATGAATTGGTTCCTCAATTTAATATTAGATTTGCAAAGGTTCTGAATGAAGTCCCTGAGAGTTATAGTCCCGATGATCAAATGTGTTTAGCGGTATATTTTGATGCATTTGACAAGAAAATGAATTACCTACTAAGGGATAAAGAAACACGGACATTATATCAGGCTTTTATGACCACTAGAGATATTGAGAATAATTTGAACTACGGATTGACTAGAGGTAATTTTGCTATGAATGATTGTTAGTATAATGTGTTTGAAAGAAAGGATGAGTATGGTGTTGATGCTTCAGTTTCAAATAAGCATATCAATACCCTTGCTATAGGTTTTAATCAAGTGAAAATTTTAGATCAGAATATGTGTCTACGTAAGGTTAGCTTGGTTACAAATGATGACACATGTTCATGATGCTATAGTAGTAGGATGTATCTTAGACTTTGATAGGGTTCAGAAATGTGTTGATATTGTAGATCAAGAATTAGTTACATTAGCAAGTTCTTATAATGTTGATTGCATACATGATTCTGTTGCTAATGAAGTTGCTACACCTAGATCTTAGTTTTGTGCAACTGAGGAGGCTAAGAGTTATCTCTCTAATTATGAACTTGATGTTGCTGATCCGACATGTCATGGAGATATAACACAAAATAAAGAATGTAAGTTACACTTATCGCAATTACAGTCAAAAGAACTAAGCTCATGTGTTGATAATGTTTCAGCAGTAGAGGGTAAGATGGATTTTTTTGACCAGCAAGATAGGCAAGAAATGAATTATCTTATTGAGAGATTGCATCATGTTGAGAATGTTATTAAATCTGAATTTGAAAGATAGTTATATCAATGTGAGTATGATGAAGTTGAAAGTCATGTTTCAAATGATGACAATGAGGTTGATGATCTGATGTATTATCAAGAGGTGTCATATGAAGCTAATGATGAGAGTTGTTACACAAGTCAAAAAGAGGACAATGCTAATACATATGCATCTTCATGTGAATTAGATGCTAACTGGGAAGAAGAGAGCATTAACAAAAGTGAGTGCTCCTATGCAAGTAATGATGTTCAACAAGGATCATTACATCGAGTTATCAACATGTTGTTTGAAGAAGACATGGAAGGTTTAGATTTAGCTGAGGATGAGTTTAATGATGATACTTTGTCTTACTACTGTAAGAGGTCAGATTGTTCTTCTTCTGAGTATCATAGTAAAAATGATTATGTTGCATCTGATGAGATGGGTGACAAGGTGTTTGAAAAATTTGTTTTTGAAAATCAGTGTGCACCTTGCAATGAGTCTTATGATGAACTCTCTGATGTGAAGATTAATCTATTTTCTAATTGTGAAGAGCCATTTGAAGATTGTGGATTAGCTTCAGATTCTGATATGGATGAAATGTGTGGGTACAAATTTGATTGTTCATTTGAATATCATCCAAGCATGCAAAAGGATATACAATTCGAAGGTATAAGTGATCCTTTTTTGCATGTTGAATATGATGCATTCATATTTGAAGTTGATAGCATGCATGACTCATTAATGAAGAGAGTTTTTAGTTTTAGTTTGATATGTTTAACCATGATGATCATAAATTTCATGATGAGCAAGTGGTTGAAGATGAAGTAAGTTTCTATATGTATTGTGAAATTCAGGATGTAGATTTTGTTTTTCCAAGTGATTCATTTTATGATGTGTATCTAATTGGTGAAACTGATATGAGTAGTAATTTTAGTTTACCTCATGAAAGTTCAGATGAGAATCAGGTTTAAAATAGAGGTAAATAATTTTGTTGAGGTTTGGTGGCTTGGGGCCATTTTGTGTACATAATAGTAGTGGTAGTTGTCTCTTGCTTTCAATAAAGCTGTTCGAGAGAGTTTTAAAGTTTTGAGAATGGTCTACTTCTTCTAGAGATCTAAAATCTTGCCATGTCTTCAAGGGACATGCATCCCCAAAGAGAGCCATTGTTGGGACTAAAAATTGCATGGTCAATTTTGAGTCACATATAGAAAATTTTGAGAAAATCATGCCCTAAAGTGTCTTTTATACATATGTGGTCGGTTGTTAGTTTGAGGCCTAGATGGTGTTTGGGTGGCTTAACACCTTTCATTTGACATATGCATGTGATCCACAATGTTATTTTTCCATCCTGAATCATTCGATGAAGTCCCATTTTGAGCTAGTGTCAAAATTCACAATTCTACCATAGTGTCAAAATGCGTACAGTAGCCTAGTTTGTCTTTGAATATCTTTTACCCAATAATGTTTCATGGCCCGCCACTTTTGGGATGTTTAGTACGCATACTAGAGAACCGATGTTCCAAGTTTCAAGTCATTTTGAATTTGTTTGACTAGGTTTTGAACCCCTCAAAGTTGGTCATTTACTATTTTGTGCATTTGTGTAGTTGTTCACAATTCTAGGAAGCCCTATTCGACCAATGATATCTTTGACCTAGTTGACCCAAATGAAGAAATTCTTTTTGCACTATGTTGTAGGGGTCAGAAACTTCATATTTTCCAATTTTGAAGTCATGACGAATACATCTGATCAGTTTGGTAGCATGATTAAAAACCCAATTTGCATTGTTTTGTTACGACTAAGGTATCCAGATTGATCCGTACCCCTTTCTGGCACATTATAACTTTGATCTTGTGATTGGTAAGCCTAAACTGATTGTACCATTGTGTTGTGCCCAGCAAATCCTTCAATTATGCCAATTCTCAAGTCATGAATAATCCATCTGCATACTTTCTTATGTTCGTCTGTTTACCAAAAACTACTTTTTGACATATTTGCCAATTTAAAATTACCGAGTGCCTATTTTTGAAAATTTGCCAAATGTGTCCTGTGATTCATCATGAGCCCAAACCATAGAATTATATTCTCCTTATGGAAAATAACCTATATCTTGGTTTTCAGAACCCCAGGTGATCAATAACCTAGTTTTATAATGCCAAACCCGAGCCCACTTTATGTTTTTTAACACTATTTGCCTACAGGATAATTGAAGTATGGATGTTCGATAATTAAAATCTTTTGATCAGGAATTCCTCATGGGCTGAGAATTTGCAGTATGATAGAGTGTGTAGGATTGAACACTCATGCCAATTTTCATGGTCTGGTTACTTGATTGAGTCAGTTTTTAAGCCCAGTTGGCAGGCCTCCAGATAAAAATTCACAGTTTGTAGACAAGAAGTGATGAAATGAGTTTTAATGATCAAATAATGTTCAAAATTGATTCCAGTCAGTATCAAATGTTCTATGGATCAATTTGGAGTTATAGTTGTTCGAAAGTGAAAAAATTTTAGCCAGACCCATTTTGGGCTCGACTAAATTCATCATATTATTATGGATCATATAGTGATAATTTAACAATCAAATTTAGATGCATGGGATGTTAAGGAACATGAGAAATCATTTTGAAGCCTCTAACATCCTCAAACATCATCTTCATGTCTTTTGTGGGTGAGCATCAATGAATGGCTTTGAAAAGATTACAAGCTACTATGAAAGATTAATTTCCTATGTTCTATATTGAGGTTTTCCGTATCATTTGCAAAAATTGGGAACTTTATTGAAGGTTATAAGCTACTAAGGAATGCCTGGTGAGGAGTTGTGCAAAGAATAAAATAAAATAAAAGATCATGTATTAATTATAGAATATAATATGGGCTTGAAACATATTAGTTTTTAAATTTCAATATTTGATAAAGAAGAGCTCCAAAAGGAAGAGGAAGCAACATAGAAATGTATTGTGAAAGAAGAAAGCTGCTGCATATTAAAAAGGGGGCCAAAATATTCATGTTGGCAGGGATAGAGGACAAGAACACACATTGTTGTGCTCTTTCTCAAATGTAGTCAAAGCTTTGGTAAATGAAGTGGTAGGAATGAAGAATGCCCACATATAAAGAAGACCACACAATAAGAAGCCGACAGCCTAAAACAGTAGTCAACACCATGAAGTTAGTAGCCAACAGGTAGGCAAGTTGCTGAAAAGAGCAACCAATGATTGAAGTAAATCATGCTAGAGACAAAATTTTTGAAAGAGGGGATATAGGAAGCTCACGTAAAACATGAAACCCATAGCAAAGATAAAATGAAAATGTTGCTTTTAAATGCTACACAACAATGAAAACATCTAGAGGCCATTGTTTTGAAGAGAAGCATATGTACAATGTGCAATATAAAAGAACATGTAAATAGAGGAAGCTGCCCATTCAAGAGATGCCATGTGTAGACAGGGCAACATATAGAAAGGAAAAGAGCTCCATGCTGGCAGAGACAGAGAAGTCGCTGCTAGATTCAAAAGAAGATCATGCATTTAAAAGGATTTCCATGCCATCAACAAAGAGCCCACACATGGAGTCAAGAAACTCACATAGCCAAAGCCATGTGTTTAAAAGAAAATAATCTCACGTAATGGAAATCGGCATATCAAAGGATGAGCTCTACATTTAAATAGAAAGGGAGCTTCATGAGAAGGTAGAGGATTTCCATGGCATTAGAAAATAATGCAATAAAAGGAAACAAAACCATTTCAGCAAGAAAAAGTCAGGCCATGGCAAATGAAGAGCCTACAACATATGAAAAGATAAAGTAGTCAGTGACATAAAAAAGAAAACAGAGATCAACGAAGACAAAAGGAATGCCCCAAACTATTCTAATATTCCAATATCCCACATCTCTTGTGCGGGTAACCTCAAATGTATTTAAATACAATTGCACATGCATTGAGTGTGTGAATGAGATAAAGGCTTTTGAAGCCTTAGCCACAGGTGGGCCCGTGGTCAGTCAGGTGGATAGTTAATGGTGACCAATCAAATTTTGACTGGAAAAATGTACAATGAAGAATGATGATGTCAGCAGATTGGAGATGCTAGAAAAGGAAAAATTTGGCTAGTCACTATGTCACTAGCTGAGAAATCTAAAAAATCTACTAAGTGACATAGCGAGTCATCAAAAAAATCTAGAAATTTGGCGAAGAAAATGAGTTCAGATGAAGGAGATGTTGAAACATGTCTCAATCTAATGTACCTTGCTATCTTTCAAAGCGAAAGTTGTATGAAAATTACCATAGTGACATGGCAAGGATTGATGCAGTGATGACACATGGCAGCAGGTCCAAGAGATAGTGATGTGGCACTCAGGAGCAGGGTGATGATGTCAAGTTTCAAACCAATAATGAGGTGCCACATGGAATGAGTTCCAAGGCAAATGGTGATGTGGCAAGCAAGTTTTAGAGATGCACGAGATTGCAACACATGGCAAATCGTGTGGTTCTTGCTATGTCACTAGGGGAGAGATGCACGCCAGTTAGTATAGAAACATAGCAAGTATGACATGGTGAAGAGTAGGACCAATAATGTGGTGATGAAATGTGGTAGCGGGTCTCGATGGAAATGATGAGGTAGGTAGTGATGGGGTGATGACAGAGCAACAAGGCATCCAATCAGAAGATGACACATGACAAGGTCAGTCAAACTAGGTTTGACTCAGATGGAAAAGGTAGGTTAAATTCAAAGGTCTCAAATAAAAACTTATTTTTCTTCTTGGACTTTCATGTGCAAGAGCAGAAATTTTAAATAAAGTTTGATCTTTGATATAGTTCAAACTTTATAAAAGTTTAAATTTTGTAAAATGTGTCAGAGCCATAGAGTCAGAGCTTGAAACTTTAGAGAGTCGTAACTAGGCATTTTTTATCAAAAACTGGCACTTCAATATACCACCAAAATTGGGAGAATCTAAATTTTCCATTTTTGAGTTTAGTTTTTGCACAAGTGCTCACTATTTCGAGCTATAGGTCAATTTGTAAAATTCATGGCATTGGCAACAGAACATATACATTTGATGATTGAGCATCAAAGTTTATTAGAGGTTAGACTAGAAAACCTTTTGAAGCCTAAATGTGGAGAAAAACAATTTGAAAAGGTTGTATTAGCTTCTTGAAGTCACTTTGTAATTGGTTTTTCACTTTACTATGGTTTCATTTTAACACCAAAATCAGTTATATTCTTTCATCATGAGATTTCTGAGATATTCTTCCTTGTAGAGGCAAAAAATGAAAGGATTTGATTCACCAGTTGAGAGGAGAGAGGGTAGAAAGAGGTTTTTTCATGTTCTAGGGAATGAATTCTGAGTGGACACATGTCAGTTGTAGATTCAATCCGAGAATTGCTTCCTTCCTATATCTTTCGTCCTTCTTCTCTTTTGCAAGTTTGTTGGCAGTTTGCTTTGGGTAATACCAGCAGGGTTCCAGTTCTATTATCGAAACTAGGACTGTAGATGGTTTTACTTCCTAACTTTGAGTTGAGCTCTAGTAGTGAAGGCCACACATCCACCCTGTGCAGATTTTCATTTCATGTTATGCATTGTTATTCTGAAGTACTAGATATTGATGCTAGATCATATGAATTATCTTGAGTTTCATTTTGTGTTACTAGTTACTATATTTAATCTTTCTAAGGATAAATACAAAAGGGGATTTATAGGAATTATTTGAGTTTTCTAATTCTGTCTCCTAATTCTTCATGTGTCATTAACTTTGTAATTGAATGGATAATGTTCATTTGGTTTAAGACATTTTGGATGAAGTGTGTATCAGATCTTTGTTGCTTTTGACTCAAGGAGTTAAGTAAATGCTTCATAGTTCTGATAGGGTTTCTAGGTGTATGAAGGGGATATTGCATAAGAATGGGATTAGGGAATTTCAGTTCATAAACTTGATTGTAATGCAAGAAAGTTAGGTCATCCTACTGGTAATGACTCTATGTTTCAATGGTTAAGGCAAGGATCACTAAATCATATGCAAGCTGATATGAATGGCATTTGTATAAATCTTTTATTCAAATAAATTTATTTGTTCATGTTTGAAGTGGGCATAAAAGTTAAACCCTCACTTAGCTTTTGAGATTGATAGATCTACACCTAGCTACTGTAGGTCCATGTCATTTCATAAGTCTTTAGGAGAAATAAGGGGTTTTCATCTGCAGTAAATAGATTCAGGGATATGTTTTGCACTGGTATGATATCGATTGAATCTAAGGTCTACCCACCAAGGTCTTGCAGAGCCTAAAGTAGAAGAAGGGTCATGCCTCATAGTTGGCCCATTGTCAGAAATGGCATGTTGAAAATGGGAGTTAGCTGCCCCTAGATATGTCATTTTCTCAGTGGGATAATTGAAATCATGGTAATGTTTTCAAACACCAACACTTCAAACATGCATGAAGAAGCTAAGGAACAAAACCCTAACTTAGTATCTCATCGAATGGAAGAATTTACTAGTTGAAGAGGCCACATGGGAGGATGAGGAGTTCATTCAAAAGAATCAACACTTGGTTAGCATTGAGGACAATGCTTCTTTCAAGAGAGGTGGCATGTTATGCCATTAATATTATTGTATATAGGGTTATAAATAGTCAACTTGTGCCTATCTTAATCCTTAATGAAGTCATGTTATCATTATTATATTACACTTTAGGTAGCTTGTAAGGAAACTTAGGTGCAAAAATAGCTTCCTACACTAATCTCTTAAAGAAAGTATTGTGCAAATTCTTTTAAAATCCTTACAATTATAGATTCAATATTATTTAAACAATAATATTGTAGTCAACCATGAATATATAAAATAGATAGAGAAAGAAAAAACAAACAAAAAGATATGTCAGTAGGGAAAAAAGTTTCAGTAAAACAACCCCACCCCTCCAAAACCTGCATAATATATTATCTTCAACTCAAAGGTTACAACACACTTACAATGCAAGCTCTTTTAGGACATGGAAGACTTATCTAGTAGCAACCAAAATTTCACTACTCTATTCACACTCTCACTTACTATCTACAACCCCTCAAATTTTTTATATAATTCAGTTAGGGAATCTTCCAAAGATAGCTCTTACGCATCATAAGAATCCATCATAACCATTTTAGTTATGATTTCCTGACATACAATTAAACCTTCCAAAAATAGTTCTTATGTGTCATAGGAATCTATTGTAACTATTCATTTGTGATTTCCTTACACATGATTAAATATACCAAAGATAACTCTTGTGCATCATAGGAATCTATCATAGGAATCCATCAAAGGAATTCGTAATGATTCAAGATGCTAACACATGCAAGTGGAGTGACACATCAACATGCCAACTAGACATGTACACTGACACTTAATTATATTATTTACAAAATAAATAATAAGAATAAGATTTATCCAAGGTTGAGACACCATATTCCTAACATTCTCCAACTTTTCAAACACCCTGTAAGAGCAATAGGAACATAACAAGAACTAACTACTATAAGCCAAAAGGCCCATAGACTCTGAACACCATCTAAACTTCTATGTGCCCACTAGTTTCATTATGCATCTACAACATTTTTTATAGTATCTACCTTCTCCAAATTTACCTTTCCATCTTCCACCATATCTCTCACAAAGTGAAACTACACATCAATATGCTTTGTTCTAGCCTAAAAAGTTGGATTCTTTGCAAGGAAAATAGCACTCTAATTGTCACAACAAATAGTAATTTTTCTTTCATAAACACCAATATTAGGACACAATTTCCTAATCCAAATGGCTTCCTTACAAGTATGAGTAGTATCCATGTACTTAGCTTCTATAGTGGACAAAGAAACCATAGGTTGTCACTTACTCATCCAACTAATGAAACTACCAAACATAGTGAAGACATAAGAACTGGTGGATCTCCTACTGTCAATATCACCTACCCAAGCTAAATCCACAAACCCATGAATAAAAAATAAATATAAAGCTCTAGAAGAGTTACCATGATAACAAAGGGATTAATTTGATGTACCCCTCAAATATCTGAATACTCACTTAACTGCATCCCAATGTACCCATCCAAGA
Organism: Cupressus sempervirens; assembly: GCA_028749045.1. Classification (NCBI taxonomy): domain Eukaryota; kingdom Viridiplantae; phylum Streptophyta; class Pinopsida; order Cupressales; family Cupressaceae; genus Cupressus; species Cupressus sempervirens. The sequence continues at coordinate 698,877,340 of CM053790.1, forward strand.
TTAGCCATGAACTAGCTTAGAACTCCCACTACTTGGGTAATCTCTAGTCTATTACAAACCATATCATACATAAGATTGCCAACTACACTATCATAAGGTACTCTAATCATGTCCTCCACCTCACTAGGAGATTTTGGACAATCATCTACAGATAACCTTTTTCCAATAGAAACAGGAACACACAATGGTCTACAATCTACCATGTTGAACCTTTCCAACATAGACTTCACATACTTACTCTAACTCAACCAAATTTTTCTATTAGACCTATCTCTACTAATTTCCATATCCAAGATGCACCTTTCTGCCCCAAGATCTTTCATCTCAAACTGTGCTGACAAATGAGATTTAAAATTAGAAATCATACCCTTACCCATCCCAAACAATAACATATCATCAACATATAATGCAACAATAAGAAGGCAATAATTTCAACTCTGAAGTAAACACAATGATCTAATTTTGATCTTAGAAATTCAATTGACAACACAAAGGCATCAAACTAAGGTACCACATCCTAGAAGATTGTTTCAAACCATACAAAGACTTCTTTAATCTGCAAACCAAAGATTCTTTACCTTTGACAATGTAGTGCTCGGGCTATGACATATAAATCTCTTCCTCAAAATTACCATGAAGGAAAGTTGTCCTCACATCCATCTATTCTATCTCTAAATCATATGATGTAGCAAGAGATAATAGAAATCTAATGGATTTCAACTTTGCAACAGGAGAGACTATTTCACCATAATCTATCCTCTCTACCTATGTATACCCCTTTGCAACCAATCTAGTTTTGTACCTTTCAACACTGTCATTTGCACAAAATTTCTTCTTGAACACCCATTTTCTACCAACAAGTTTTCATCCTTTACACAAAGGTACAAGATCACAAGTTTTTTTTAATCCAATAAAGCCATCTCATCATCCATGGTCTCAAACTAGGAACCTACATCTCTCGATATCCAAAGCCTCTTTCATAGATCTAGGCTCATCAATGTTAGTAATCAAAGAAAGAGCATATCAAGAATATAACATAGAATAATCAAACCTTTCTAACTGCTTTCTTACTCTCATGGATCTCCTTAAGGGCTGAGGTTGAGGTTGTTCTTCCTCTTCTTCTAAATTATTAGAGCTACTAGAGATCTCCTCATCATTAGAGCCAACATGGTCTTTCTGTTTAGTCTTCTTAGAGGTAGGAGGCAACTAAACAATATCTTCCTTCTTTTATTTTTCATCTAGTTGTAGAAAAATAGGAGAAGATGTTAGCTCTCTAAAAATAACATTCCTGTTGTACAACACCTTACTAGTCATAGGGTCCTAAAGCTTGTATCCTTTCATACCAACACCATATCTAATGAAAATATATTTGAAAACTTTATTTTCCAACTTATATTTTTTCTCCTTTGGAACATGTAGATAAGCTTCACAACCAAAAACAAGAAGATGTCTAATTGAAGGCTTCTTACCAGACCACACCTCCATGGGTATCTTACTAACAAGAGTTGATGTAGGAGATCTATTAACCAGATAGCAAGTAGTGGCCACAACTTTAGCCCAAAACTATTGTTCAAGACTAGCTCCATTAAGCATACTCATAGCCTTCTCCATCAGTGTCCTATTCATTCTTTCTATAATTCCATTTTGTTGTGGAGTATAAGGAGTTATCTTATGCCTCTCGATACCTCATTCTTTACAAAACTATTTGAAATCTATTAAGAAAAACTCACCACCATTGTCAGTTCTCACACACTTAATCTTCTTACTAGTTTGATTCTCTATAAGGGCTTTAAATTCCTTGAACTGACTAAAGACTTGTGTCTTACTTTTTAGGAAATAAATCCATGTCCTATTGTAATCATCTATGAAAGATACAAAAAATATAGACTTGGAGATTGAAGGAACTTTTATAGAACCAAATACATCATAATGAATAAGATCCAAAACACCAAAAGATTTGTGAGAACTAGAGTAAAATTGAGCATAATTTTGTTTACCATAGACACAATGTTCACAAAATTTGAACTAGAGATTACAATTATTTAACCCCTCAATGATGTTCTTGTTCTTCAGGGTTGTGAGACCCTTCTCACCAATGTGGCCAAATCTCATATGCCACAACATTGTCTTTTATGTAGGAAGCTTTCCTTCCAATGTCTTTGCACCCTTATGTACACATGCTACACTGCCATTAGAACCAATAACCATAATCTTCTTTACTACTTATTCAGATGGTGGTGATGAAATGATAGCTACTCTCTTTTTTGAAACAGAAGAAATATTGCATTGATAAATGCATACATCAAGCTAAAATAGAGTACCTCTCCTAGTACCCTTAGCAAGCACCATAGCTCCTCTCATTGTCTTGCATCCATCTTTAGAAAAAAATAACTTGCACACCAGCATCATTCAACATGCTTATAGATAATAGGTTTCATTCCAAACTAGGGATGCACATTACCTTGTTGATCTCCTTTACTCATCCATAGGGAATCTGATAGTGACCCATCCTCATCCAACTATCTTTAGGTGAGAATCATCACCCAAGTACACCTTTCCACCATCAAAAACTTCATACTTGAGAACCAACTTTGATGAGAGATCATGTAGAAAGAAGCACTTGATTCTTTCAACCACACATCATCAGATGCATGTGTTGCCAAGGCTACAATGAAATCATCACCATCTTCTTGAGATTTTTCTAAACCTAAATCTGAGGCCTTCATCTAGTTTGGCTATTTATAATATTTATAGATGTGCCCAATCTTATCATAGTTCCAACATTTTGCCTTGGACTTTCCATGAGTCTTTGATTTTCCATAGGATTTGTATCTAACCTTTCCAAACTTCTTGTCATTTTTCTTTCCTCTGTCATTGGATCTACTGTGAACAATAAGAGCTTCCTTAGCTGAATCTAAAGACTTTCTTTACATCTCCTCAGATGAGAGTGACAACACCACATCATCCATTCTAAAAGTGACTAAAGTACTTCCAAGAGCCATCAAAAGATGGCCCCATGAATCTAAAAAGGAGCATACAAGGTCATACATTGATCCTACTCCTCTATCTTGGCACCAAATGATGTCAACTATGTAATTAGAAAATTAAAAGTATTTATATGATCTATAATAGATCCTCCTTCCTCCATTCTTAGAGAATACAACTTATTCCTCAAGAAAAATTTGTTCACGAAAGATTTGGCCTGATATATAGACCCAAGCCATGTTTACAAACTATTTGTGGTCTTCTCATCAAGAACATTCGAGAGGATTGAATCAGCTAGAAAAAGTCTAATGAGACCATTAGCTTTCTGATTCTTGAGATTCCAATCTACTTGAGATATTGTTGCAGGTCTCACATCAAGTGAAGTCACCTTCCATAGCTCACAATCTTCAAGCAACTCTTGCATCTTGAGTTTCCACAACTCAAAATTACTGCCATTAAATTTCTCCACCTCCATTTTTCTATATGATGAACTAGCCATTCCAACCTACAAATAAGATCCAGAATGCTCTATAAAAAACTCCCACTCAACTTGATATTAGCTCAAAAAACCCTACCCAACAAATAGGATCAAAATTTGATCAAGCTCTGATACCACTTGTAAGGAAACTTAGGTGCGGAAATATCTTCCTACACTAATATCTTAAGGAAAGTATTGTGCAAAATTTTAAAAAATTCTTACAATTATAGATTCAATATTATGTAAACAATGATATTGTAGTCAACCATGAATACAAAAAATTGATAGAGAAAGAAAACACAAACACAAAGATATGTCAATGGGGAAAAACCTTTTGGTAAAACAACCCCACCCCTCTAAAAACCTATACAATGTATTATCTTCACCTCAAAGGTTACAATACACTTGTAGTGCAAGCTCTTTTAGGACATGGAAGACTTATCTAGTAGCAACCAAAAATTCACTACTCTATTCACACTCTCACTTACTATCTTCAACCCCTCAAAGTGCTTATATAATGCACTTAGGGCATCTTCCAAAGATAGCTCTTATGCATCATAGGAATTTGTCATAACCATTTTGGTTATGATTTCCTTACACATAATTAAATCTTCCAAAAATTGTTCTTATGTGTCATAGGAATCTGTCATAACCATTTCAGTCATGATTTCCTTACACACAATTAAATATTCCAAAGATAGCTCTTATTCGTCTTAGGAATCTGTCATAGGAATTTGTCATGATTCAAGATGTTGACACATGCAAGTGAATGACACATCAGCATTCCAACTAGACATGTACACTCACACTAAATTACATCATTTGCAAAAAACATATATTTACAAAATAAATAAGAATAGGAGTTATCCAAGGTTGAGACACCTTATTCCTAATAGGTAGGTTGGCCTAGGTGTTATGAAGAGTTGTGTTTGTTCAACCTAAGCATAATGAGGTATATATATAGGAGGTTATGAGTCTTATTTCATCATTATATTGTGAAGTGTGTTCTAATTAGAGATATTTGGAGGTTTCCCCCTCAAATTGGCTTATTACTCTTAGATTTTATCGAGTATTTATATAATATTTCATATTATTTCTTCTATTGTACAAGTTGTTTCATTACAATGTATGGGATGACCTTGCTGAATGTATCAAAAATGGAAAAGATTTATAATACGGTTGATCTTGAGAAGATCAATGGGTAGCATTTACCTGCAATATGAAAGTGAAAGAAATTTAATCAAAGCAATGAAGCACCTGTATGCCATGTGGCAAAGTAGGACCAATCATTAAGAAGATTGTCAAATCATGCTAGGTTTGAAAAGCATGATGATATGGAGTGTAGTGATTGGTAAGATAGTACATATATTTTCTAGTTTCAAAGTGATTTTACCAATGGGATCATAATTTTAAAAGCTATAATTAAATAGTCATAATGATTTACCATGATCATTGATCTTTGGAAGTTTGACGATCAGTGCTTCACTACTTCATGAAAATGCCTAAACTTTTAATGCAACTTTTCTAAATTCAAATTAGGTCATCCAATGCTTCATGATCAATAGAGGAAATTTAAATTTTAAAGCATGACATGAAAATTGACTGTTAGAGGCATTAATTATGTTCAATGCCACTTTGTGTGACCTTAATGCTATAGTAAAATTTGGAATTCACCATTATTGAGACGCAAGATCATAAAATTCTCATAGCACAAAGATTTCCAAGATCTAGGGTAAGAATTTTTTAGGTTTTTTAGTGATTTACAAAGAATAAAGGGCCAAAATGGAGCAGATAAGTTATCTAAACTTCTAAAAATTAAGAAGTGATTGTATTAGGGTAAATTGCAAGCAATGCCTCCATGCAATGATTTTTCTAGCAAGGTAAATTACTTGAAAAGAGCAGTTCATGATGATTTTCTAGAAAAAATGCCTCTGTCAATAAATGGATTAACTAAGGGTAGAGAATTTATTCCAAAAAACCCTAGGTTATTAGTCAGTGAGGGTTTCTATGATAAGCAAAATTACTTGAGGGATGCAGAGGTCTATGGGAGGCTTAGAACTTTTCAAGAAGTGGTTTGTAGAATGGAATTTAGACACTCCAATAAGTAATGTCTAGGAATTTGATAAAGGGAAATGATGAAGCCTTGAAACCAATTGTCAATAAATGGAGTAAAAGGAGTAATGATGTTACTCTTTTATGTTTTTTTGTTATCAATTTATTTTGTGCGCATATAGAAAGGACTTATGATATTTCCAATGATCTCTTAGAATTTTATGATTAAAGAGTTGAACTTCAAAAGAGAATTGTTAATTATCTTGACAAATATAAAAGCGTTGATTTTAAACTTTTCCCACATGCCATAGACAAGAGCAAAAATTGAAAAATAAAGAAGAATGGGCTCAAGAATTGAATGATTAATTCTATCTTCAAATGAATAATGTCATAAATGAGAACTGGAATGCATGGTGGGGTAGTTACAATAGAAGAAATTGTAAAGGTATATTTATTTTATGATTCTCTGAGGAAAGATTTTGTTGAAATTGATAGAATTGGGGAATATGTAATTAAAAGCCAACAGGATATTCTAAGGTTTAATTGGCTAGATGATCCACTTTCTAATAAGTGGATGGTAGAATTTGTCCATGCAAGATAATTAGAACCTCATGAAACTAATGATAACCAAGAGGAAATTCAAATAATTGATAAATCAGTACAAGTAGAAGAGGAAAAGAATGGACAACCAGCTTTAGTTGCTGAAATTGGGGTTCAAACTGATAATACAACAATAGAAGAATTAGAGATGCCTATAATTTTGGTAGTATGTGATGATGAGGATGGAAGTTCTTGAGTTAAAGTAACCCCATAGGCATCTTAGTTAGATCAATCGTGTGATCTTCCAAGGATCTACAATAGCCATAATGCAAATCATTCAGTTCTTAGCAATAAAGAAATAGAAAAGGGTGGAACAAAAGTGGTCCCTACAAAAGAATATTCATGATGTGAACCATTCTATTGCACCAATTTTTGTCTTTTATGATGGTAACAATGTAAATATCTTTTTTGTCTTAAGGATAATTGTTAGTTTCTTTATGCCTGAAGCTTGTTGCATCTCACACTATATAAGTGAGATTCCAAGGCTAGAGAAAGGGTGTGAGTCATTGTATAATTTTAGTTTTACTAATCTTTGTTTGGTCTAGTCCTTGATGAAAACTTTATGATCTATTTTCTCTACAAGTATCTAAGAATACATTAATGTTACATAATCTTAACATCTTGTGTTGAGTCATTTTGAGTGTTGTTTCAATTTTTATACAATTTTCAAAGGGAATTAATATAAGGATGAATTGTCACCATATCTTTTCTTTATGAATCTTGTCTCCATTTTTATTACTTGATTATCTTGAGATTGCATCAGTAGAGCTTGTTCAATTGACTGTAATTAGGATAAGTTGTATATCATCCCACTATTACTTTTAATTCAATGAATTAGGTAAATGCTTCAATGAATATGATAGTATCTCTATGGTAGTAGGGAGGATATGTGTAAGAATGAGTTTCAGTGACAATTGCTAATAATATTGTGTAATGCCCCACCAAGGGATCCAAAGAATTAACCTAGAATTTCACTAAGTTTAGAAGCAATTTTTTTTTTTCATGATAGTAAACATCACATATAACTTATGCACAATAACAGAAGCAATAGCAATGTCCATCTAAAAGTAAACATAACATAAATAAAAAATTGCATTCTTTAAGATCCCTTAACATTGAATTACATACATGAATCCATCTAGTACAACATCCTCATGAAATGATAAGTCCAATGTTTATACATTACATTTCAAATGCTCATTCGTTCACTGTACATGTCACAAGGTATGGCAAGCTCAAAAATATACATACATAGAATAAGGTACATCATCCTATTCTAATCCATGATACATTAAAGTAGAGATAATCACATGATACAACATCATAGAGAACATATACATCCATCATAAAGATCAAACATAATAAACTAAGTGCATGGTTCCTCCCAATCGTCAATAGCATCATTAGACCATCATGGATCCTAACCATCCCTCCGTGCATAACATTCCAAATCATCGAAGAGATCATCGGTACTAACATAGTAGGAATGTCACTCCTAATATATACAACATCATATGTAGAAAGTAATCTAACATGCAAATAAAAGCATAAGATAACATCATCTAACATATGCTAATCATCAATGAAAAAGGGTACATATCCACCATCATGAAGGATGCATCGACCATGATGTCTCAATGAATCTCAAAATGATAAGAGTGCAAAATACACTACCACCCAATCGCATGGTACCAAAGTGGTCCACTCCCACCGTGCTAAGGAGATAATATCAAGTCCCACACAGGCTATCAAAATCACATAGCACAAATCTCCATAAGTCCAGGAATCCTAAAAGTATACTAACTCAAAGGTTCCAATCACAAAACTGACATCTAATCCCAGAGGCACACAATGACATGTAGGAACCTACTATGCAAACGGGAAAGTGTCATCGCAATTATCACGTACAAGTTACCCTGGCAGTTAGCTAAACTCCACAGGTCCATACTAATTTCATGCGGCCACTAGTATCCTCTCATACAGACGAGGCATACTACGGAATGCAAGGTCACAACCATGCATCTCACTACTCCCATCCTAGCCTGCACAAGCACTCAAGGCATGGGTGAGAATAAAATTTCATATATATATATATATATATATATATTATAATTTAAAACTATTAATTAAATTTTAATAGTTAAATTATAAAATTACAAAATTATTCATCATTAAAAAAAAGATGAACTCTTAAATCTTTTATCAAATAATTTAAATTTATTAACAACATATTTACATATTACATATATACATATAAATATATTTATATTTAAATATATATATATATACATACATATATAATATATAAATATTTATTATTTCATAAAATCGAATTAGTAATTTCGATTTATACCATATGAAAATTTATAACAATGAAATTTTGATTTCAAAAAAAATGTATAAATGTTTTTTTTTTTTTTTTTTTAAATGTAATCATACAAAAAAAATGTTGCAAGTGTTTTCGGCGACCGTCACTTATGTGTCTACTGTTGCGGGTACCCTACTTACGCAGGTACCCTGCGACAGGTGCATTAAGGCACTGTCGCGGCGACCAACATAAATACAAAATATGGGGTGGGGTGCAACCCGCCCCCACTCATATATGAATTTGTAACTTTTGAAATTGATGTGTACTCTATTCAGACTTTCATATATATATATATATATATATATATATATATATATATATATATATATCTTTTTTTTATATATAGCGATTTCCAATAACATTTTTTAATAAAAATGTTTCCTTCCAATATGAAATTTATTAATATGAATCTCTGTTGCGATTTGATATTCGATTCCTCAATTAAATATATATACATATGTATATATATGTGTGTGTATGTATATATACGAATTTTATATCATAGTATATGTATAAATAATGCATATATATATATATGTATGTAGATTTTAAAAAAATATAAACATATATATATACATCATATATAAATTCTAATTCTCATAATTTTTCTATAAACTTTTTAATTCTCAATTTTATCCAAAAATAATAATCTAATGGATTTGGTTATGAATTTAATCCCTAGCCCCGTTTTCCTTTCAGATCTATGCATATAAAATTCTCAAATAAATTTAATTGCCCATATTGAGAATGCATACAATAAAAATATGAAATTCCTCAGAAGACATATGGAAGACACGAAGAAGATAGGGAAAGCATGATGTAGAAATAGCATAAGTAAAATTTCAAGAATCTACCCAGATTCTGATGCTAAATCGCTCTTCCTCAGAAAACTCGCAGAGCAAACTCCCCTCTTCAGAGTTCTCGAGTCCTGCAATGCTCCAATTGCTCTCCAACGATATGTCTAAGCTTCTAAGAATGCTTCAATATAAAGAGCTCTCAGGAAACCTCTAGAATGCTTCTAGAAATAGCTAGAAGGTGTCACCAACTAAGCATGGGTCTTTTCCAACCTTTTTGATGAGCCATAGGGTTGTAGACACCATGTGCTTAATTAATGCACTAACCTTTGTGTTGTTGACACATGAGAAATATGAAAGTACGTTAATTCTCATGCAAGCTTATAACTCCAATTCACTTTTTATATAATTTCCATTTAAATATTTATAACTTTCATTTTAATTTTTTTACAACTTTTATTATTATTATTTATTTATTACTTTATTATTATTTTATTATTATTAATTTTAATTTTCTAATTTTCTTTTATTTAATTCATTTCTCTCAATTAATTCTCATTTAATTAATTATACTCAAAATATCAAAGATCATGATATTTTATTAATTTTCTCCAAAATAATTAATTTATTAATTAAATCTATTTATTAAGACTTAATTAATAGAAAATTCACCATAGACCTCCAAGATAAAATATGAAAACCCATCATAGAAAAAATCATAAAAAATCAGTCTAAAGGGTTAAAAATCATGAATCATGCCATCCAACACATTCAGTGGGTAAAATATCTAGATACTTGTCCTACCTCTTTGGGACAACTGGTTTAAAGGTTTGGGATTTGGACTTGAGAATTTATCTCCATTCTCTTATCATTGAGATAGTATTATAGGGTACGCTCATCCTAGCAATTCAGGGAAGTTGATACCCGATACCTGCAACCTACAGAAAAACTATGCATGTACATACAATATATAAATGCTAAGCTAAACAGACAATGGCAGGAAGTGGTGCATCGTGTAGATCCTGACTAAGCAGGTGGCTACGACTCCCTTCCTTAACCACATTAGAAACGCCATACAATATGAAAACACACACACCATACACATGCAAGTATGGGGTAAGTATCCATAATAAAACACATGAGATAATATACCATTTAACTAATCATCATTAATAACTGAAAACAATGTAATGATCATCATACATACATGAAATGTAAAGTCTAAATGATCTCATCATATATCAACTGAATCCATATCATAATATCTAATAGTGTCAAAACAATACCACTAATCCATCAACATAAAACTAGTCTATTAAAGTCTGATAATAATAACAATGTCCAGAAAAGATGTGAATGAGGGTAGGCACTACATATTGATTGTAATATAGTCAATTAGGTCTAGAAATTGAATAGACCTTGAATCCCAATGGATGAGGCACTGATCAATTAGTTCAATCTACATATGGAGAAACCATGAATGAGAATCAAGCTTAAAATCAAAATCAATTTTACTTTAATGTTTGAAGAATATCAAAGTTGGTCAACACTTGTTTACATTTAACTTATAAGTCTTAGTTAGCTGTTATTTCCCAGAATTAAATGTAGATCTAAGAAGAATTGTGACCAATCTGCTATAAGGGATATGTATTGTTATAAAATGTCATGGAATGAGTGAAATATGTATGTTGTATTAGGTTGTAAAATCTTTCATCCCTCAGGTGCACCTGCCTTGGCTTTGTAGAGCCAAAAGAGTATAAAATCTTTTATGATTTTTTTGAAGTTGGGTCTAGATTTGAAGAACATATAATTGTTTATAGGAAGTAGTTTATCCTTAGGTTATTATGTTTTTCATTATCTTGGTGTTAATTATTTTATTGCTTAGTAGTGTAAAACACACCAATAGTACCATTATGCTAGTTGTTTTTGCATACACACTTGAAACCCATTTTTTTTGGATTTTTTTGGCTTTTGTGCCCTAAGGCCAAATGGGTTTTATTTTTGAAGTTTTTGATTTTTTGGATTTTTATCTCATTTTGCATGCCATTCTATTTTATCAAGTTTTCTTGGCATGATGTTGGTCATGGAAATACATCATTCATTGGGATGCTTGTTAGAACATTTTTGCACTTTCATGTTGCATTACGATGCGTGTTGCATCTGTACTTCCAACTTTGTGCTTAGTTGAGTGATCGTATACCTAGTGTTATTATTTCTTTGGATCCTTGTTATTATTTTGTGGACACTAGGACTCGTGTAGAATCCATACTTCTAGATTGAGTTTGGATGAACAAGTCCATGATGTTTGTTCTTGTTACATCATTGGGATTTTTGTAAAATCCATCCTCTTAGATTGTGCCCAATTGAGTGAGTTCATGATGTATGGTTTTATTGTTCTTTGGATTTGTGTAGAATCTATCCTCCTAAGCTTGCTTTGGTTGATTTATATATTTCTTGTGTTTTGATCCAATCCTTATGTTATGGTCTTCATGATGGTGGTGCACTACACATAAGTACATGCATGTACATTGTCAGGTGAATTACAAGGCATAATCTATCATTTGTACATCGATGGAGTTATGATCATTTGGGTTTGGGTTGGGAATATACATGACTATGGGCATTCATCATTGGATGAGAATGGGTAGGGTAGGGTAGCACATAGAGGGGTTTTCTATCTCACAGCCTAGTGTTTATGGCACCATAGGTTTGGTAGAGGAAGTTTTAATTAAGTGATAACTAAATAAAATTTTGGGTGGTATGAAAACTTAATACAATAAAATGCTTTAGTGTGAGAGCCTTTCATTGAAAAGTTGAGTTTGGATGATCCGGGCTAGGGCTTTCTAATGCCAAGAAACTCTCTATGGTGTCAGCCCCTACATAGTTTCTCATTAAATACCTAACTAGGATCTATAGTACTTGCATTGTCTCATGAATTTAGTTTCAGTCATCATTACTATCTAGCATGAGTGTTAGCCATGGATCATTATCTCCATCAACAAGGTGAGAGTGGACCTACAGGTTTCATGTGTTTGGGAGGCATAGCTACCTTCACCATTGTTGGGGACCAGTGTATAGAGATAGACTATTGTCCCAGTGTGGTCATTTTTGGATGTTTTCATTTGGTCCTTTGAGTTCCAAATTATGCTTTCTTGTGATTTATGTTTCATTAGAATGCTTGGATATCATGTTTAGATGATGTTAGTTTATTTGATGCATTCCCTTATTATGATTTTTACCATATGATTAGATGATGTGCTTTACTTAGTTGGATTATCTATTACTTATTGGATTAGCATGTTAGATTTATTGTTCTTATGATGTTATAACACTTTTGTAGTGACATCCTCATAAGACAACTTTGACTATCTAGTTAGCAATTTGGAATGTTACACATGGGGGATGGCTAGGACCTTTGAGGTCTCGTGATTATATTATGGTTGGGAGGAACTATGCACAAGTTTTAGTTGTTTTGGTGTTTTATTGTTTATGTTTTCCTTCATATGATGTTTGGTTTATGAACCATGTATGTAGATTGCGATGTTTTTTTTCATATGTTCCTTCATATGTTATTATGGATTATATAGTTAGTTGTATTCTACCCCCTATGGCATGGTTTTTTGTATTTCATGCACTCAAGTGTCCAAGCCTCAATTATAGTGGATCTGGTACTCTTCTTACTCTTTGTCCCTTATGTCTATTCATTGAGTTGTTTCTTTCCAATCCTAGGTTATATTGTTTCAACATTGGGCAATACTAGAAGAGTGTTGCATGCCTTAAGAAGAAATATCTTACAATACTGGAAAGTATTTCCTCACTACATTAAAGTGTTACAGTAGTAGATATCTCTAGACTTCTTGTTAGGGAGTTGATTGGTGTTTTGAGTACCCTTTAGGGTTTCAATCCTTCCTAGTTTAGCAGATGTTTCTATGGGGTTTGAAATATATTGTTTAAATATAAGTTGACGTATCTTCTACTTATGATATATATATATATATATATATATAATGTGACATTTGATTTGAAATATGTTCTAGACTTCTCTGAGATAAGATGTAGATTCTAGGGAAATTTAAGGGCTTTAGAAATGTAGACAACCAATTTTTAGGGCTTTAGGATTTCAAACTTAGCCAAATTTTAGGAATCAACATTTATCTTTTAGCATGATGGTTTTTAGATGAGTGGTGATAACTTTGAGCCTAATCTTCTTCTTGACTATTGTTGGTCTCTACTTGTGAATCATGATTATGATATGTCTCGTAGATATGGATTTGTATGTCTAAGCATGCTAGGAGTTTCTACCTTGGGATTGGATGAGAATATCACCTTGGTAAATTCTTATGATTGGTGTGGTCTCAGTTTGTGAGTTGTGGTTTAGAGCTTGGAGATATTTGGAAGTAGTTGTAAGACTTTCACTGGTGTATGTGAACATGTGAGTCTTGCCATGTTCCCTATTCTCATCACCTTGTCCTAGTGTTTCATTATTGCACTTGGTTACTTTTTCTATTGTTAAGTAAGGCATCTTTAAAATTAAAAAAAATTTAGTATATTTTTTATCCTTATGTTCCAAGGATATCTGGGTAGGGCTTTACAAGGCCCATACTTAAGGTGTAAAAGTAGTTTTTGGTGCAGTTTGGGAGAAGTTATTATGAACATGGTTTTACTCCATAATCTAATAATATTGTAACCCATAGGGCATGTAGTTGGGTCTATTTTTTCTTTAATGCATATTGTAGCTTCTCATTTTAGATAATATAAGACTCCTTTTCTATTGTGTTCTTTTTTTCTAAAGTTTTGCCCTCATCAAGTGGTATCAAAGAAGAAATTCCTAAGTTTGTAGATAGATCACCAATTATGAGAAAATTTCTCCATGAAGAGAATTTTGTGGGAGAACTAGAGCTGGAGGAATGCAACCTAAGGTTATATCCCTCTGGAGACAAGTGTGAGCATTTCACAAAGGAATGAATATTTCCATTGTATACCAAAAGGTAGGCACGCTTCTATAAACTCTTATTCCCAAATAATCCCATGAAGAAGGAGACTTGAGAAGCATCTTATAGATGATCTCTATCTATGATGTGCAAATGTGAAAGATAAAGACAAGGAACCAAACTATGCACCAAACTATGAAACCTTTGCAAGGTACACCATAGAGCAATATATTCAAGGATAAGGGCAAGGATGTTAGTATCCAATAATCCATAATGGATGCAATGAAAATACAAGATCTAAGCTAAATATTATGCAAAATAAAATATAAGATAAAAAGAATGAGATTATTACAAATCCTTCTAATTAAACTATGTGTGATAATCTAGAGCATAAAGGAAAGACTAAACTAAGGATGACATGAAGCTATGATGCAAGTAAAATGAATGGTAAGCTAGAATAAAAGAGTGCTTCAAGTCTTTAAAGCTCAAAAATCACCAAGGAAACCTGTAGCATAATGTCAGTATGAAAGCATAAGGAGAGAGCCCTCCCTTTTAAAGATAAATAGATGGTTGAGATTAAGAGGCAAGAGAGGTCTAATCAAGGGTGGAGAATGTATCTTGAGTGATCCATGTGCACAAGAATCTCACCTAAGCAAGATAAATGGATGGCATTAAGAGGAAAAAGATGTGGGGAGAAAAATTAAAGTTATTTTGAAAATAAAGTTTCCTATTATATGGAAAAATGTGCCCCTCATGTGAGACAAAAATGTCTTTTCTTTTATTTTTAAAAGAGGAATAATTCTTTTTATATGCACCCTTAGGATAAGTGGAGCTTGGAGATTTTTATTTAATTAAAAGGGGGAAATTTGGTTGAATTGAATAAATACTATAGGATAAAGTGGTCAAACCATAGGTTAAAATCAAATAAATAGCAAAGTGATGATTTGATGAAGAATAAGTAATAAATAAATTATATGAAAATTCTAGAAAGGGGCCTTATAATCTAGAGGAACATTTTTTGGTGAATAAATTTCCCCTCTTTGACTAATGTGATTGATCTAAGAACACATTAAGTCAAAGAAAGAAGATGGCAAGATAGGACCTGATAGAGAAATTTGACCCCAAAGAATGAAGCACAAGTAGATAGAAAATCCTAAATGAGCATCTAGATAGTAGAATATTTAATCACTATGAAAGAGAAATAGACAATACCAATACCTAAGATGAGCACTAATATGTCGAGAAAAGAAATCAAATAGATTTAGAGAAAAATAGATAGTGAAAAAGAAATTTGTAACAATGAAAGAATATTCCACCCTCCTTAGGATGAAAATAAAAATGAGATAGATTAGACACATAAATGAGCTATATTTGATCAAATTCAGATAAGTGATAGTTCATGATGATAGATAAGTGATTAAAACCAAAGAAAGACCACCAAGTAGTGACAAAATGCCCCAATTTGAAAAAATTTGATCAAGAAGGTAAAGCATGGGCATTATGTCAAAGAAAAAAGAATGGTGAAATGAATTGGTATGGAATTAATTAGAAGAATGGAAAACATGAGACATGATGATGAAATGAAGATTTCCGTAGCAAGATTTAGAGATTAAGCCTCAAAAGGTCATCTAATTGCATAGAAGAAAGAAGAAATTTTAAATTTTGATTTTGACCAACAAGATGAACTCAAATTTCAATTTTGATACTAAAAATGAATCCAGGATGTTGAAATTAGGGAAGAGTACAAATTTTATTCAATTCCAAGAATTTTAAAAATTAGGTTAAAAATAGATCAGAAAAGGTATCAAAGGGCCTCAAAAGGATAGATTTGGAAAATGAAAAGGTTTAATGAGTAGAGATATCAACATATTTAAAGTGAGAAATGTTACCAAGGTTATCAATAGACTTATGGGTAGCTTTTATAGGAGCATTTCAAGCATAAGAATAGCTTTAAAGTGCATATGGAGAAGTAGAACAAGAAGAGATACTTTGATCTTGACAAGTTTCTTTGGATAGCATATGTGTAGTGACTTTGTAATGATTTTTACTAAGCTCAATAGAAGAAATGGAAGTTATGTATTCATCATACTTAAGATATGGGCAAGACATAGGATATGGAAAGGTGACATCTTGAAGGAGGTGAAAGGGTGCTTGATCTAGATCTTTCTTGAGATTGATAGCTTCATCTTTTTTAGAGTCCTCTTGACATGAAGCTGCTTCTAAGGAAAAGGTAGAGTTTTGGCCTTGCATGGTAGGATAATGAAGAGATAGCAAAGGACTAGTTTAAGTGGACTTATTTGGCATAGAATCACATGAAGGTTGATGATCTTTAGTCTTCATAGCATGGAAAAGATTTGCAACTAAGTGAAGATTAGCTTGAGTTTCTTTTAGAGGTAGTTCTTGAGGGTATGCATAATCAATGTGAAAATAATTAGGTTCTTTGTTTGAAGGGATCATGTTGGAAATATTTGAAGATTTAGGAGTTTCATGAATGTTGTAAGATTGGAGGTATCAAGGAAACCATCACTAGACATAGGTTCATCAATATGATCTTGCTCAAGATAAGTATCCCCACTACATGAGCCTATAAAGTTTGCAGTATCAACAATCCCATAATCAATAAAATCTTGGAATTTATGTTTCAAATCCATGCAATTTAAAGTAGTATGATCATTATGTCTAGGATAAGCACAATAAACATACAAGAATGGGTTTCTGTATCAGATATACTTAGGCAATTTGATTAGCTTAGCGCCAAGAAGTGTTTGCAAAATGGCATATTAAGAATCTTCAAAGTAGTAAAAGACCTCTCAAAAATAAGCCTAGGATAATTTTTGAAATTCTCATCTTGGTTAAATATAAACCCATCATGAAATCTTGGTACAACCTCGAAGAAGGTATTACTTTCTTTCTCTTTAGATAGATTAGATGAAGACAATTGATTTCCTAAAGTTGAACATGTAGACCTTGAAGGAGATGTGACCTTAAAGAAGAGGACTCACATTCAAGTAAAGGACTGAAGGAAGATTTATGTAATTATTTTATCTTCTCCTCTATAATTTTTTAAAATTTAGAGTGCGTTTTCATTATACACTTAGTGAGATGAAGTTAAGTAGGACAATTTGTCTCTTCTAGCTCTTTATATTAAACATATAGGTCTCCAAACTCTTTAGTAACATGTAGGAACTCATGATCATCTAGACTTGGCTTTGGTTTGGAAGAAAAAGGTTTGAAGCCCATAGTGGTAGATAGAAAGTCAAGCATGAAGGAGACTAGAGGAAGCTAATAAATTGACACAAGATAACATGATGTCCAAACTAGAAAGATAAAGTGTTCACTTGCCAAATTAATAGAGAGAGATTAAAGTGACTTGTCAAGAAAAGTGTCCAAGTAATTTATGACACCAGCAACTCAAGTCAAGAGCTAGAAAAGAAGACAAATAGCTAAGTAACCAAATAGATGGAGCAAGAAAAATGACAAGTGAACAACTTTCCAAATCATGTAGTTTAGTCAAGAGACCAAGGTAACCATTTCAGCAAAAGGAAGGTCCTACTATGTTGACATAAACTAAGAGTGCTAAGACTAAAGAGTCATTTTAAGCAAGTTCAAACACTATAGACATAAAAAATAAAAGTAAAATGATGAAATCCCCCCTAGTAAAAAACACTAGAAAAATATCAAGACTTGATGTTCTGACTTAGGGAAATGTTTTGAATTTTTTTTAGTATTTTTTGGTTTTTTTCTCTTTTCAAAGTTTTCTTTTTGGGGGGATTTTTTGAATAAAAACACACAATGAAAGAATGCAAAAAGGAGAAATTCCTAAGGCTCAATTTGATGGATGTGTCCCCTTTTGTTCCAAGTGGGGAAGATTTTAAACATTCAAGCACATCAAACACACCAACAACCTATTAATGTTTCTGTAAGGGTACACAAGCTCAACTAAGGGATTTCTTCAATATATGCAAAGTACGTGAGGTCCAAATTCTTAGATGAAAGAGAATACTATTAAATATCTAGGAGAAAATAGTAACCCAATATCCACCTTTACTTCCTACACGTATAAAGTTCTTTGGGCCTAAGCCAAGATTTACAATATTGCTACTTCCAAGAAGCATGTCCTTATATTCAAGCACTGCTATTTATGCACCATCGAAACACTAGAGTTGAGGTCATCCCCTAGAGTGATCACTTTTCTAGGAATGTACCCAAAAATAATAAATCAATAGATCTTATTTATGTTCCCCTCAAACACCTTAAAAAGTATGCAAGAGGAAAACATAATAAGAAAAAATTGGGGATTAAAAGGAAAAGGGATTTATTTTAAAGCCCTAATCCAAATGTGAATGATTAATTTTAAGCCCTTTTTCCAATGTTGGGAAGACAATCCAAATAAGTTCACCAAAAGAAATAAATAATTTTACAATAAAAAATGAATAAAATGATCACTTTTCACAATTAAAATAAGAATGTTCTGAATAGTGCACCTTGATTTCATGGTTTCCATTTTTATATTTTTTCCTCTTTTGAACTCCAAGTTGTCTTCTCAAACTTCAATCAAGTGCATGAGACTGTGATGAAATAGGGAAATTCAAATGAAATGCATTAAACTAGTTGATTCTAAACTAAATGACAACTAATGTCATGCATTGAACTTCTTGTTGTAAATAAGTATTTACTTATTACACATTACTTAAATTTACTTAGGTCAATGCATTATTTTATTATTTATTAAGTTTGACACTTAGGAGTTTGCATACTTTTATGAGTTATCATGTTGACAACACAAAAGTAAGCAACTCTAATTCAACACATGGTGTCTACAACATATTTTTTTGTACTACACCTTTGTAGGCTTATCCTCTCATCATAGCGCTCACTCCTATGCTTAATGGAGCATAATCCACTCCTAGTGGACATGTGCTTGGTTGTAAGACTTATCAGTATGCTAATTCCTAGGCATTCAAGAAGCATTCCAAAGGCCTTTATATTCAAGCACTCTTAGTGTGTATGTACATGATAGAACATTGAATGACAATAAATTAATTTTTGATATTGTTATTCTAATCATACCTTGTTGGCCTACTATGCTTGTGCTTGAGTTCCTTGATCTTGGGTGATTTTTCCCTAAGGAAAATTCTTACATGGTATGAGAGCTGAGAGAAATTATATTCACATGACCATTCAAGACTAGTCTTGCTTCAGCACCTCGACCCAAATCTAGATTATCATAGTCATTGGGAGTGTCTAGAGCCAAAGAGGATCTTGCCATTGTGTCTAGAATGTTGATTTGATGAAATTTGACTATAAATTCACTTACCCTAGGC
The DNA here is from genome assembly GCA_028749045.1 of Cupressus sempervirens. Classification (NCBI taxonomy): domain Eukaryota; kingdom Viridiplantae; phylum Streptophyta; class Pinopsida; order Cupressales; family Cupressaceae; genus Cupressus; species Cupressus sempervirens. Next base: position 698,896,872 of record CM053790.1, read on the forward strand.
CATAGTCAAATTTGAGGAATTTTTTTTTTACAAATTGGCACTCAAAGGCCCAATTTGCGAATTTGGTATGATCATTATAGATCTCTAAATTTAATTTTCAAATCTATATTTTTTTATTTTAGTCTATATAATTTCTCTATATTTTTTTGGATCTGCATTATTTTCTAGAAAAATTTTGTCCATCAAGCTAGTAGGAGAGATTTTTTGTTGGTGAATATTGGAGCTTACTCATGCTAATTAGATAATGACATCATATTCAAAGGTCAAAAAAATCCCAAATTGACTTTTGTTTCATCAAAATTGGACATCTAAGGTGAAATCTAGAGTCAACTAATTTTTGGAGGTGCAATAGTGACAATATAGGAAAAATAATAATAGAGGTGATTTTCAAACAACAATATCTCCCTCATACAAACTCCTTTTTTTGAGCAATTTTTTTGTTTTGGGGTAGAATTTCATGACCTTCACATTGGCACAGGATGTTTGACCTCTCTATTCCTAAATTTTTTTGCAAATCACAAATCCTAATTTTTTCCACTTCAAATTCTTAGTATGGGCTCATTTGCACACATAATCAAGTTTCATTTTTTTTAAAGTGCATAATTTTTTGTCTACTTTCTAGATTTGCAATCAGATTATAGGCTTCTATGGATAGAAATACTACTTTCAAAAATAGGCTATAAATTAGCTATTGTAATCGCATTAAGTATAAAGTGCCAAAATCTTTCGTTAGGGGGGTTTATTATTTTTTTACATTTTGGGGTTTCATTAATTGATCTCATGGAGTCTTTTCACACATGTCAATTTAGTGTTAGATTGAAGTTGACAATATAGAACTATCACAGATGGAGTGCATTGATACTTGATCATCTAAGAGAACATTAGGAAGTCCTTCCTTATCTCTATTCAAAGATGTTGCCACCAAATTCTAATTGGACATATATTACTAAACTTCTTCACTTTTTGTATAATAGTATGAGCAAGTAATGTCTTTCTCCTCTTAGAATGGCAAGTTTTCCTCATGATCTTTGGATGGCTCTTTGTGAAACATATGGAGATCCAATAGTTCCTCCATTTCTAGAGGAAATTCTATCATGAGTCACTCTAGTCATGGTCCTTGCAACTCTAGTTGAGATCTCACCTCTTCATACTCTTGTTGCTACTATTGATCCAATTCTAGCCACATATGCTTCTAATTCAGTGTAGCAAGAAACACCATATCTTCCTAGTTTAGCTTCATGGGATGGCTTCCTTCTAGACATTACAAGGCTATTTGTGGAGTCTCACATGGAAGATGTGGGAGACATCGTCAATGATGTTCATCTTCTCTTTGTTGAGGTGAATAATTCATCCATTGCCATAGTGATTGGTCCAGAACAATAGGGTACACCTTGTCTTCTAGCTCCACCATCAGTGGATGACTTCTTGAAAAATATATCAAGTTTGTTTGTGGAGTCATACTTAGAAGATTTGGGAGACATCATTGGTGATATACATCTTCTCTTTGATGAAGAAGATCCTTCGTCAGTTATTGCGAAGGCTCACTCTGACCCTCCTGTCTATTCTCTACATGACCAGTCTTCACAAGTTGATGTGATTGTGGATCCTTATCTATAGCAGTTACAAGAGATCTCTTTATAATTTGAGCAGATAGATTTTTCTTTGGGATATTCTCTACATCCATCCTTGCTAGATACAAACTTGTTCTTTTCAACAGTGTTGGAAGGGGAAACTATTAGTATTGACCTAGGGACAATTGAGTAGGTTTCAGAGGTACCATTCATCATTAAGATTCTTTCTACACATAGGGGAAGAATCTCATATGTACTTAAGATATTGTTTCTTCCAAATGGGAGGAACATTATTTAGAAGTCATGGATCAACTTCTACATTGGAGCAGCTATTACTGATCAATAATCTACATTTGGGGAGGGGGACTATCTTGTCTCCTTCTTCTCTTTTATATGGGGGGACTTTTTTCTCTTATGGGGTTTTGTCCTTTTCATACTTCTCTATAATTAATGTATGTCATAATGGGGGGGTCTTGATTACTCCATGCATCCATGCATATTTTTTTCATCTCTCTTTTTGGTGGAGGGTTTTTCCCATGAGGTTTTCCCTCTTTCTCCACTTTGTGAGAGATTGCATTGTATTTTATTTATGGGTACCTAACATGCCCTAGTAGTCGGGACCCATCATGCATTTTCTTCCTAGCTTTTGTAAGCTTAAGTGCATTCTCCTAAGTTTCACTTAGGGGGGGTGTTGGTGTTAATTAGTATTTATTTATTACACTTTACTTAAGTTTACTTAGGTCAATGCATTATTTTATTATTTATTAAGTTTGACACCTAGGAGGTTGCATACTTTTATGAGTTTTCATGTTGACAACACAAAAGTAAGAAACTCTAATTCAGCACATGGTGTCTACAACACTAGAGTTTTCATAATTAACTAAGTTTTCATGTAGAAAACATAATTATTTGCACTCTTAATTTAGCACATGGTTTCTACAACATAATTTTTTGTGCTATACCTTTGTAGGATTATCCTCTCATCATCACACTTACTCCTATGCTTATTGGAGGAAAATCCACTCTTGGTGGACACATACTTTGTTGTAAGACTTAGCAATATGTTGATTCCTAAGCATTCTAGAAGCATTCTATAGGCCTTTATATTTAGGAACTCTTAGTGTGTATGTACATGATAGAACATTGAATGACAATAAATCAATTTTGGATATTGTTATTCTGATCATACCTTGTTGATCTACTATTGTGCTTGTGCTTGAGTTCCTTGATCTTGGGTGATTTTGCCCCAAGGAAAATTATTACATGGTATTAGAGCTATACCAAATTCTTATAGAACTTTATGCAAATAAAGTACAACCTAATCACCAAAATACCCTTTTTCTATTTTTTTGACCCAGTTTACAAGATTAGATTTGTATGCAAGGATTTTGACCCCAAAACTAAAAATACAAAGAAGAGACCTATGATAAAAACTAAACAAATTTCTAAAAATATAAGAATTTTGGGATAACTCTTAATTTGTTCCCTATAGACCCATTCTCTCAAAACAAGCTAGTTTTTTTCAAATCAATTTATTAAGCCCTAATATAGCATCTAAATTCAAAACCCAAAGAACTAACCCCCCATAAAATTCAAACCTTTCCAATTTTAATTTTTTTTGAAAAGCTCACTCATTTATGTTCAAAATCATTTTTTCATGAAAAACAATTAAAATATTATAGCTCGCACAAATCATATCCTTCACAAACTACAAAAAAATAGTTAAGATCAAAATACCAAGCCATTTGGAAGATATGATCAAATCTTTCAAAACATTAGGCTTTTGACCTTCAACTCAACCTAGACATGGATTAGCCTTAAAAACAAAAGTAAGAATCTTGCAAAACCACTTGGCTAGATCCAATAAATGGCTGTAAAAAAAAAAGAAAAAATTAGAAATACAACAAAAAATGTAAACAAATTAAACTAATAAATCCAAAAGAATGCAAGAAAATGGAGCTAGAAACTTGGTTCAAGCCCCATGGTGGGTGCCAAAAAATGTATACCAAAATGTATGCACACTTCTATAAATCCATATTTCCAAGAATACCCATGAAAGAGATAATTGAGATGTGTCTTATAGCTTCCTATCTATAGTGCACAAGAGCTATGAGATGGTGACTCTCAAATGAACCTAACTTAAGGAAGCCTTTACAAGGTGTACCATAGAATAGAAGATTCAAAGATAAAAGAAAGCATCATAGTATCCAAGAATCCACAGTAGATGAAATGAAAATACAAGATCTAAGCTAAATATAATGCAAAATGCAAGCTAACTTAACAAGAATGATAGTATTACAAATCCTTCTAATTAGGCTATATGTGCTAATCTAGCACATAAAGAAAAGTCTAAACTAAGAATGTCATGAAGATATGATGAAAATAAAACAAAAGCTAAGCTAGAATGCAAGAGTGTTCCAAGTCTTCAAAGCTCCAAAATTAAAAAGAAAACTTGTAGCATAATGTTAATACAAAAACATAAGGTTTGAAGAATGAGGAGAGAGCCCTCCCTTTTAAAGATAAATGGATGGTTGAGATTGAGAGGCAAGAGAGGTCTAATCAAGGGTGGAGAATGCATCTTAATTGATCCATGTGCACAAAAATCTTACCTAAGAAAGATCAATGGTTGACATTAAGAGGGAAAAGATATGTGAAGAAGAATTAAGGTTATTTTAAAAATAAACATTCCTTTCAAATATAAAAGTGTGCCCCTCATGTGAAACAAAAAAGTATTTTTCTTTTATTTTTAAAATAGGAATAATTATTTTTTATGTGCACCCTTAAGATAAGTGGAACTTGGGGAATTGTATTTAATTAAAAGGGAGCAATTTCTTTCAATTAAATAAAGAATATAGGTTAAAGTGGTTAAACTATAGGTTAAAATTCAATAAATAGAAAAGTGATGATTTGATCAAGAATAAGCAATGGATAAATTATGTGAAAATTCTAGAAAGGGGGCTTATAGTCTTGATGACCTTTTTTGGGTGATTACAACCATAAGGGATGAGAGTGGGCATGAATTTAAAGAGGAAGCAAATGTTGAGCAAAAAGGAGAAGGAAAAGTATTGAACCAATAGGAGGAAACGATTTTTAGGGTCCTTCCCAAGACTAGGAAAAGACCTAAGTTTGTGGTCCCCAAATTTTTGAGAAATCTTAACCCATTGTCCAAATAACTTCAAGGATAAGACCACTAAATTCACTATCCAATTGATCTCTATATTATTCCTTGTAGAATAGTAGAAAAGTATAGTTCCTTCTTTGTCCTCTAACTAGACTTATCCTCTTCAGATCTTGATACTAGATCACCAACTTCACATCCAATAAACCCTTGGATCTCTTAGTCACATTTACCAAATACTTCACATATCACACACTTGAATATATTAATCACATACCTCTTCACAAATTAACAACTTGGAAGATTTACTTATGAGAAGGGGTGGGGGGGCAATGGGGGGGTGAATCATAAGTAACTAACTTTAACCTTTTCAAATTCTTTTAATTAGAACCATTCACATGCATCTAATTTATCTAATAAACATGAAAGTAATGACATGCATAAAAATAGACAACACACAAATTTGGTAAGCCAGAAAGCCTCCAAAATGAGAAGGTAAAACTGGGGTAGGGATGAAACCCACAAAATATCACTATAGTGATGTGTAACTATTAAAGGTTACAATGTTTTACCACTTCCAATGGTCTGCCCTATAAAAGGCCTATCCTATTAAAGACTTTACACTTTGTTAAAAGTGACCTAGTTAAAGGGTTTCACTACCCTACTAAAATTAAGCCTGGTTAAAGGACTTTTGTACATTCACTTGGAATGCCACCTTGTTAAAGGATTTACAAATGGCTGCTAGGCCAACCTAAGTTCATACAATTTCCATATCCAATACAACTGCTAGAGAGTATTAGAAATTTTTTGAACTAATAGCTTTGCAATCTTCAATTACTAATTCTAGATCCTTGCTCTACTCTTGTTGATTTGATCCTTGCTTGATCTAATATGTCAGTCTACATGGTTCCGATGCTCTATTCTTCAATAACTAGATTCTACAATACTACTATGTTCTTCACTAAGTCCTCTACCCTTTTGCACTTTGCTATATTTCACCCATACAATTGTATCCTACACATCATCTCTTACATAATAGGGCTTCATCCTTATTTTAAATATTTCAAAGACTTAGGGTTAGGTATGAATCTACAATTAATATTAAATCTTATTGGTTGCATGCCTTCTCCATTTTTCTTATTGGTTGCATGTTGATTGCATAGGTAATGTGAAATATTTTTTCTTATCTTTGAGGTCCTTTGAGATTCATTCCATGTCAGCTCCAAAAATAGTTTATGTCTAAGTTTGTGAAGGCACAAACTCATATGCTAATTCTATGTTACTCGAAACATACTAGTTGTTGATGCTCAACATATATAGGAAAACTGATTCATTCAACTCCTATAGTAATTCTATTTCACTCGGCATCTATAGTGACTCAACACCTATACTTTTCTTGGCACCTAAAGATTTCTTGGCTTTTGTATTATACTTAGAATTGTCTTAAGAATTTTTTAAGTGTGTTGACACTCAAATGTCAAAACCAATTTGAGAATAACAATTTCCCCCTTTGACATGAGTGGCAAAAACACTTAACATTATGAATCTAATCTCTATGAGTATACTAAATTTTCTTGTTTGGCATATGTACAAGACTTCAAAAACTTATTCAAAAATTTTTATACCTCAAAATCTTGTAACTGCCTCCAAGTTGATGTTCCATTTCCATTCCCATAACCAAAATTCTCATGCTGATATATCTGATACTCTTTGCCTTATTTGCCTTTATATGTATTTGTGTACCCTGTTTCTGCTTCCTATACTCTATCTATTCCCTATCATATCTACTTGAAGTTTGAATGTGAATATCTCCCCCTTTGTATATTCTTTATTGTTTCCATCAAAGAATGTATTATGTAACCATTCTTATTCACATCTTTCCCAAAATATTATATCTCCTCATTACACAATGAATTATACTCCCCCATAAGAATATTTTCCCCCCTTTATTAGATTCAATAATGAATTGAATATTCTTATTCTCCCCCTTTTTGGTCCACTTATGTCAAAGGGTCTGAAGGATCAATAGAATACTTTGCCAAAAAAATTTTATTTATGTCCATAACCTTCTTGAGAGAAGCATCCCAATTGTCTAAAGTTATCTCCAATGACTTGTGATGGATGGCTATCTCTGCTACAAGATGAACAAGGCCTTCTAAAGTAGAAATATTTGGGTCTTTATTTAGTACATTTTCTACATAGGCCTACTCTTTATGGATTACTTCTAGATGTGGAGTTATGGAGGATTGAATCTACATCAATTTGGCCTTAATATTGGCCTCTTTTGCTATCAGCTAATTCATTCTATTTGTGAAGTGTAGCTACAAAATACTTCTCACTTTGAGTTGGATCTTTTCATAGTTGAGTGCTAGAAATATTTAGATTTTCTCCAATATTTAGAGTTGGATCTTTTAGTATCCTTTGGCTTGTTTCCTATGTGAAATATGAGGAATCACACAACTTGATGTATAATGAGAATACATTCTTAAGTACTTTCTTCACTTTTTCAATCTTCTTTGCCAATTCAACCTATGAAAGTGCTATTTCACTTGATATTTTCTCATTCACTTTCATCTGAAAATTCTTTTTTTACCATTCCAATAATTTGACATTAGTTTCTAGGTCCTCATTCTATACCTAGCCCACAATGTTGGACAATTTCTCCATTATGGGTTGGGTTTCATCAGGTACTTGCAAGCTAAATGCATTAAGAAATATGTCCTTGATTTCCACCAGTGCTTGCTTTTACCTATACTCATTTCTGAGTTCTCTTGTCCCTTCCTCCTTTCTAGTGCCTCTTGCACTTCATTTATCTATTGTAGGTTCATAGTTCTTGAGTCATAATTGGGTATGACTATTTCCTCATCAAGTGCAGGGTCTCCATAGTGAAGTACCCTTGCAACCTTGGTAGTGTTCAAGCCTAGTGTTGAAATCTACAATGGTATTGCATCAGTGCTTGGATTCTTATTAGGGGTCCCCAAGGTAGGAAATTTCACCAATGTTTGTATTGCCTCCTACTCCTTAGGGGTTTTCTCTACTTCTTTCTCCTCTTCTTTATGGCCTTGATCAATGATGAAAATTTGATGAGGTGCACCTTGGGTTTGTGTTGCAAAAACATCTTGTCTTGTTTGTTCCTTTGTTTTCTCCTCTGTAGTTGTTACCTTTATTGTAGAATCAACCTTAGCAATTTTCTCTTGTTCTTCTTTCTCTTTGCTTTGATTTGCTATAGATATGGGAGCTTGTGAAGATTGTTCTTGTGTGTTTTCTTTCTCCCTTGTTATTTCTACTACAACTTTTTGTAGCTCATCAACTCTCACCAAAACTAGATTTGTGTAAAGTTGTGCTTGTAATGTAGATTGGTGAAGGATCCTCTTGAGATCCTCTACAATCAAAGGATTGATGTTCTAAGTTGAAGTTTCATTAAAATCCTATATAGTTATTGTTTTTATAGGTGTTGTGTGTGGAAGGCTTGGTTGTGGTAGTTGGGTGTCTTGGACACTCTGTTCTTCCTATTGCTCTTTAGCTGTTATCCTTTCACCATGTGTCTCTTCCACTATTTATTTTTCTTTCTCTTTCTCTTCTTCTTTGTCATTTCTACCCTCAAATGGTCTTCCTACCCTTCCTTTATAGTTGTCAAACCATATATTAATTTCCACATTTGTGTGGATTTTTGGACAACATCTTCAATTTGATTTTGCAAAATATTGAAGGCTCTGTATTTGGGTGCAAATTTTCTCCCATGCTTTTTACTAGCCTTTTTTATTTGACCTTTAGTGAGGTCTAGCATTACATGAGCCAATATAGACTCTCTTATCTCTTTCTCCATTTTGAGACAATAATGCCACTTATTCTCAATTAATGAGCTTAACTCCTTAGGCATTGAATTGTCTAGTTCAAGTGGAGTAGTCTTGAACTTAGCCATCATAATGTAGATAGATTCTTCCACTATGCTTTGTTGTTCTTTTGAAAACTTATTAAAATCTATGGTCTTTAGACTAGATAAATCTACATTATCTCTAATATTATTGCAAATGTTTTCTAATTTAGATGTGGTAGGACATCTTACGAATCTAAATTGATCTTCATCAAACTCTTTTCTTTCCTCATCTGATTCTGGTGGTGAAACATACTTCCTCCTCTTTTTCTACTCTACAGGTCTGCCTTGTTTAGTTGCCTTTTTTTTTCTTGCTCCTTTTCCCCTTGGGTTGTATCCCTAGTGTCATCTCTTGTAGTTGGCTTGGCTGGGCTTGGCTTTTTAGGTTTCTTCTTCTTCCCTTTGGGTTAGGAAATTGGCTGCTTCTAAACTTTCCTTTTCTTTGTCTTAGCCTTTGGTGCTTCTTGCTCAACACCTTCCTCTTCATCTACATCTTCTCTCATACCTTGGGTTAGGGCAAGTGGCCCTTGATCTTGTTCCTCTTCATCACCCTTGGCATCTTCACCTTCTTTGTCTACTTCTTCTAGAGTTCCTTGCCCAAATTTGGCTTTCAGCTTCTTAACAAGCTTGTCTTTCTTCTTCAAAGTAGAGGCAATTTTCAACTCCATATCCACTTTGGATCTCACCAAATCATATGTTCCAAAATGTGGTGCATCCATGTCCATTTCCTCTACTAATAAAGTATTTATTTCTGTTGATGCTTCATCTATATTTATCTCATACCCAAGAGGTCTCAACCATCTCACTCTTGGTATGGCTTCTTGTATGTATGTGTAATCAATATCTACAAGAAAAAAAACTTCATTTACATGTTTCTCTACTAAGTAAATAGGAATTTTGAGCCTTTGCTTCATTAATTTCTTAAAATCTTCAAAATAATTAGTCATCAAGGTTTCAAAACTAGCTCCCATCTACTCTATATATGTTGGAAATCTCATTGAAAAGCTTATTGTTGTTGAAGATCAAAGAGGGAGATCGTTGTAAAAGAATTTTTTCAATCATTATTTTTCCATTGATGTCAAACTTGCTATTTATAGTGATGCTATTTGATTATAAGATCCAAGCACTATCACTTAGTTGATTTATGAAGAGGATTTGATCAAAAAAGATGTAACAAGAGCACCTAAAGGAAAGGTTGAGTTATGATGTTGTAATGAAGTGCAATCATAAAGTGCAAGGATCAGCTAAGAAAATGGTTAAGTAGTGTATTGATGACATACTCATAGATACAAAGGTCGGTCACACTTAGAAACATTAGAGGAAGAAGCTGTAACAAGGATGACTACAAAGATTTAACTTTGATCATCAGTCGGTGTTGAGAAAGTTAGTTGAAGGTGAGAAAATTCTTAGTAGAAGTTGAGTAGCAGATATTTCTAGTGTGTACTGAGTGATCTTCAAGTGCCAAGTAAAGATCAGGTGTCAAGCATTAGATAATTTTCAATTGGTATCGAGTGATCTTCAAGTACTGAGCATCAGGAAAAACATAGTTGATGCCGAGTAACATAGTATTTGCTAAGCACTAGTATTTCAATAGTGCCGAGCTACTGCATTATTTCAAATGATGAAGATTCACCAAATCTAAGCTAACTTAGTGGTTACATTGAATTTTTTGAATGAGTTGGAAGATAAGGATGTGAGTTGTTGGCACAGAATCTTATGTAAACCATTTTTGGGGGAATTCTAAAGGATTATTCAAGAAGTTTCTAGAGGAAACAGAATATGGGTTAGATACAATGTATCCTACCTAATCCATGCAAATTGAAATTGAAAAATGGAAGAATCGAGTGGGAAAAGGAACTCCAAGACTTCTATTTAAGAATTCATAGACTAAGAAGCAAAGAGTTGCTGATACTATTGTTGCTAAAATGCAAAATTTACAAAGTGGTTAAAAGGGTGTCAAGAAGGAGACATCTAGGAGAAGGAAAAGCATAGAGGCTCAGCTTCTACAAGTGGTCATTAAGAGATGATTTCACTAGTACATTGAGTATGGAGACTCAAGGGGACAGAGCTTGAAAGAAGAGCCAAGCTATTAAGAGTTGCAGAGATTGAAGGCTAGGAAAGGGTATGAGCTGAGAAGTGATATGAGATTTGTAAGATAAAGTTGTATGTTGTAACCAAGTCAAGCTTTTCTAATACTCTCTAGAAATTATATTAGATTTGAAAACCCTATGGACTTAGGTTGGCCTAACAGAAATTTGTAAATCCTTTAACAAGGTGGCATTCGAAGTGAATGTTCTAAAGTCCTCTAACCATGCCCACTTTTAATAGGGTGGTTAAATCCTCTAACAAGGTCACATTTAATAGTGTGGTGTAAGCCTTTGGCAGGGCATCACTTTAGAAGGGTGAGAATTGAGTAGCATGTTACTAGTGTTTTTTCCCAAATTGGGTTTCCACATAAATCACTATGTCATGTGTTGATTTCTTATGTGTTATGCGTACATGTTGAGATACAGTAACATGCTAATTAGATAAGTTAAATCTTGGATGAATAAATGATTGAATTGGTTCACTACACTTGAAGAAAATTTTGAATAGGACATTTGGATCTTGAACAACTAATTCAACCCCCTAGCCCCCCACCCACCTCCCCCTCCCTCTCTTAGTTATTCTAAAGAAATTCTAACAATTGGTATAAGATCCATCTGCTGATTTAGTTTCAAGGTACTAGAAGTAGGAAGATCAAGATTTCCAAGAGAGAAGTTCCCAAGCTCAACAAAGACAAATTTGCTGCATGGCAAAGTTTGATGAAATTGCACAAACCTCAATTGGGACTGAACATGTAACTCTAGAAGGACCTCTTACTGTAGATGACTTAAACAAAAAGAAGGAGCATAACCAAGAAATGTTGGAGATTGCATCTGCAATTAGCTATGTTGAATATGATGACATCAAAAATTGTAACACTGCATTCAAAATGTGGAAAACATTATCAGATACCTATGGAGAATATCAGAATGTCCAGAGAGCAAAGAGAGAAATCTTAAGAGGGAAGTTTGATGACATGAAGATGAATGAAGGTGAAAATGCTGCTAAGTATGTTGCAAGAATAAAAGAAGTGGTGAGTGTAATAAGAAGTCTAGGTGTATAGCTAGAAGAAGAAACATCCATTGGAAAATATTTGAGAACTCTACTCCCTATCTATGCTATAAGAGTTTCAGCCATCCAAGAGCTAAGTTGTGTACAAGGGAACACACTAATGTTTGAAGGAATAATTGGAAGACTAACTGCATTTGAGCAATCCAATTTTCACAACTACAAAACTGAGAATCTTGAATCTACTTTCAAGGCCAAGATGATAATGAAAGATACTGAGGAGGATGCACCAAGAAAAAAGAGAAGAAAAGGAAAACATGCATGCAATGATAGTAGCACAAATGAGGAAGATGTGGAACAGTTAGAAGCACTTCTAGCCAAGAGATTTAATAGAGGAAAAGGAAAATTCAGGTAAGCTCCCTATTATATGTTTCAATTGTAATGAAGTAGGTCATATAGTTGCAAGATGCCCATAGAAGAAAAACTCCAAAGAAGGAAACAAGTTTAGGAACAAAAAAGAAGATGATAACAAAGATTACAAGGAGAAAGGCAAGAGATGCTACATTGTTGAAGAAGACTCTGATGAAAATAATGATGAAGTAGTCTATGTAGCCATGAAGGAAGAATCAAAAAAAGATGAAGATAGAGCAACAACATTGGTTACCTATGTGAATAAGAATGACAAGTGGATCATAGATAGTGGATGCTCACATCACATGATAGGAGATAAAAGTAAGTTCATTATCTTTATTCCATATAATGGAAATAGTGTTAGATTTGGTAATGATGCTCCATGTCAAATCAAAGAAAAAGGCTCTATCAAACTTAGAGAGAAAATTTCATGTGATAATGCATACTATGTTAAAAGATTAAACTACAACTTGTTGAGTGTATCCCAGTTATGCAATGTAGGTTGCAAAGTGAAGTTTGGAAATAAAACTGCCAAGATCTATGATATTGATGGAAATATGATACAAAAAGGTGAACAAACAAGGTGTAATCTATTTTACCTAGATATGGAAGAAGCAACATGTCTTATTGTTAGACTTGATGATGTGTGGTTGTGGCATAAAAGGTTGTGTCATGTTAATTCTGATAATCTAATCTACATTAGCAGGAAGAACAAAGTCAGAGGGTGGCCCAAGTTGAAGAAACCTAAAAACACAATGTGTAAACAATGTCAACTAGGGAAGATGACTAAATCTAGTTTCAAAAGAAAAACATACACTTCCAATGAAGTACTAGAGTTAGTTCATATAGATTTATGTGGCCCAATAGAAATGCAAAACTACCTAAGAGATAGATACATAATGCTATTTGTAGATGATTATTCCAAGATGATGACTGTTATGTTCTTAAAGCAAAAATCTGATGCATTTCAAATGTTCAAGTGGTATTTAGCTAGGTTTGAGAAGGAAATAGGTAACAACTTGAAATTTCTAAGGTTGGACAGAGGAGGTGAGTTCACATCAAGAGAGTTTGAAACATTTTGCAATGATAGAGGTATCAAAAGGAAAATGTCAGCACCAAGAACTCCACCATAGAATGGCATTGCTAAAAAGAGAAATAGATAAGTGATTGATTGTACTAGAACCTTAATGATGGAGAAAAATGTTGCACTTAAGTACTGGAGGAAGCTCTAAGTACTGTAGCGTACACACTGAATAGAGTTCAAGTCAAGAAAGGTACAAATGCAACACCCTTTGAATTATTGTATGGTCATTCACCTAATGTTAAACATTTAAAAGTGTTTGGATTTAAATGCTATATTCTAAAAGACACTAGAAATGGAAAGTTTGATGCAAAAAGTGATGAAGGGATATTTCTTGGGCACTCCACTAAAAGCAATGCATATAAGTGATTGATACTAATAGTAAAAAAGTTGTGGTGAGTGCAAATATAAATTTTGATGAGCATGCAGAAGTTTAGGTTGATGATTCAAAGCAAGTAGAGGATTATAGATCATTTGTATACTTCTACTAAGGAATGATAGCTGAAGACAATGCTGCAAATCAAGTTGGGAATCAGCAACAAACTTTAGTATCTGTCAAGTCTCAACCTGTGAATGTCGAGTTACATTTAGAAGCTAAGTTGCAGAATATAGAAAATGAACATTCTAGTTCTGAAAACAGTATACATGAAAGGAATGATGAATTACCAGATGAAGAAGAATGAAATGACTCTAAAGCTAAAGAATCAAATGTGGAAAGAAGGACTGAACCTAGATTAGCCAAGTATGTAAGAAGACATCACACTACAGATCAAATCATTCATGATAAGGATGCTAGACCAATGACAAGGAATAGACTCAAGAATGAATCATGTCTACTAAGCAAAGTTGAACCCAAAATAGTCAAAGATGCACTGCAAGATGATGATTGCTATAAGGCCATGAAAGAAGATATAGATTAGATTGAGAAGAACAAAACTTGGTCTCTAGTTTTTAGACTAGCTAATAAGAATGTGATTGGTTCCAAGTGGGTGTTTAGAAAAAAACTTGATGAGAATGGTGAAATAACAAGAAACAAAGCTAGATTAGTTTGCAAAGGCCGTGCACAAGAAGATGGATTGGATTATGGAGAGACATTTGCCCCTATTGCAAGAATGAAAGGAGTAAGAACATCACTTGTGTATGCTACATATAAACTTTTCAAAGACTACCAGATGGACATGAAGTCATCTTTTCTGAATGGTATACTAGAAGATGAAGTCTATACAGAACAACCAAAGGGATTTGTTGATGAAAAGAACAAGGACATGGTCTACAAGCTACATAAAGTACTATATGGATTGAAGCAAGCACCTAGAGCATGGTATGAAAGGTTGCACAAATATCTAGTGAAGATAGGATTTGAAAGAATAGATGACAATAGAAATCTATACATCAAAGCTAAGGAAGGTAAAGACATCTTGATATCAAAAATCTTTGTTGATGACATAATATTTGGAGGAAAACATGTTTTATGCAAAAAAATTGTTGATCAAATGAAGCATGAATTTGAGATCTCAATGTTTTGAGAAATCAAATTTCTTGTTTGATTACAAGTGCATCAGTTGAAGTATGGCATATTTGTGGCCCAATCCAAATACATCAAGGAAGTACTCATAACATTTGGACTAGAAGACTCAAAACTAGTTAATAGGTCATAAACTATCCAAGAATGATGAATCTGTAGAAGTAAATCAGACATTGTATAGATTAATGATTGGAAAGTTACAATATGTTCTACATAGTAGACTTGACATTAAATTAGCTATTGGAATAGTAGCAAGATATTTTGCCAATCCAAGAGAAAATCATTTAATGGCAGTAAAGAGAATATTGAGATACTTGAAAGTAACTGATGACTTTGGTCTATACTACAAGAGGAATGAGAAGTTTGAACTAAAAGCTTACACTAATGCATATTGGGGAGGTAACATTAATGATAGAAAAAGCATGAGTAGAGGAGCACTTTTCTTAGGAAAGAGGTTGATCACATGGACAAGTGAAAAACAAAGTTGCACCTCACAGTCTACTGTTGAAGCTAAATATGTGGTAGCTTCTATAAACTACACCAATATGTGTGGATCAAACATTTGTTGCAAGGTATGAAGGAAGAGGTAATTGGACCTATGACACTTTATTGTGATAATACAAGTGCTATCAATATATCAAAGAATCCAGTAATGCATGCTAAAACTAAACACATTGCAATCAAGTATCATTATATAAGAGAACTAGTGGAAGACAAACAAGTAAAGATGGAATATGTTAGCTCAAAGGAATAAATTTCTACTATCTTCACAAAAGCACTACCTAAAGATGATTTTGAGTATTTTAGAAGCAAGTTAGGGGTGATAACCCTAGCTAAGGCTACTTAAAGCAAAAGTAAGAATGCCCTACATCAAATAAGCTAAATGCTAAAAATTATACACATTGATGTAGAAGATGTTTACTTTGGGATCCATGCCTAAAGTAGTAAAATTGCAAAACACTTCTAATCATCACAAGATAGGTGACATAGGGAGACATTAAATGAACCTGTAAGAGCTATATCTACATATTAAGATGCTAATATGTCTTTGGCATTGTTGTCAAAGAGGGAGATAAGTGAACAACTGATCAACAACTATTAAAGATAAAGGATCAAAGAAATAGAGGGAGTTTTCAGATGATTAGAATAGTAGAAGATGAATAATACAGAGGGAGAAAGACAAAGAATAAGATTGTAGCAACAAAGAGGGAGAAGTTGAAATGAAGCAATCAGAATAGTAGAAGTAGATTGTTGTAAAAGTGTTACGATTTACTTTTTGGCATTTGACTTATTGTTCTAACCTAGTTAGTTTGTGGTTGAATAGTTTTGTCTGATGGTTAATTAGCTTGGTTTTCCATCAATGCCAAAGAGGGAGATTGTTGAAAATCTAATTGAAAAGTTTATTGTTGTTGAAGATCAAAGAGGGAGATTGTTGTAAAAGAATGTTTTCAATCATTTTTTTGCCATTGACATCAAACTTGCTATTTGTAGGGATGATATTTTCTTATAAGATCCAAGCACTATCACTTAGTTGATTCATGAAGAGGACTTGATCAACAAAGATGTAACAAAAGCACCTAAAAGAAAGGTTGAGTTATGATGTTGTAATGAAGTGCAAGGATTAGCTAAGACAATGGTTAAGTTGTGTATTGATTACATACTCATAGATACAGAGGTTGGTCACACTTAGAAACATTAGAGGAAGAAGTTGTAACAAGGATGACTGCAAAGCTTTAACTTCAATCATCAGTAGGTCTCAAGCAAGTTAGTTGAAGCTAGGAAAATTCTTAGTAGAAGCCAAGTAGTAGACATTTCCAGTGTGTGCTGAGTGATCTTTAAGTGCCAAATAAAGATTAGGTGTCGAGCATCAGATAATTTTCAATTGGTGTTGAGTGATCTTTAGGTATTGAGCATCAGGAAAAACATAGTTGATGCCAAGTAACACAATATGTGTTGAGCACCAGTATTTCAATAGTGCCGAGCTATTGCATTATTTCAAATGATGAAGATTCACCAAATCTAGGCTGACTTAGTGGTTACATTGAATTTTTTGAACAAGTTGGAAGATAAGGATGATGAGTTGTTGGCACAGAATCTTATGTAAACCATTTTTGGGTGAATTCTAAAGGATTATTCAAGAAGTTTCTAGAGGAAATAGAATATGGGTTAGATACAATTTATCCTACCTAATCCATGCAAATTGAAATTAAAAAATGGAAGAATCGAGTGGGAAAAGGAACTCCATGACTTCTATTTAAGAAGTCATAAACCAAGAAGCAAAGAGTTGCTGATACTATTGTTGTTGAAGTGTTAAATCTATGAAGTGGTTGAAAGGGTGTCAAGAAGGAGACATTTTGGAGAAGGAAGAGCATAGAAGCTTTGTGTCTACAAGTGGTCATTAAGAGATGATTGCACTGGTACATTAAGTATGGAGACTCAAGGAGACAAAGCTCAAAAGAAGAACCAAACTATTAAGAGTTGCAGAGATTGAAGGCCAAGCAAGGGTATGAGCTAAGAAGTGATTTGAGATCTACAAGATAAAGTTGTATGTTGTAATCAAGTCAAGCTTTTCTAATACTCTCTAGCAATTGTATTAAATCTGAAAATCCTATGGACTTAGGTTGGCCTAACAACCATTTGTAAATCCTTTAACAGGGTGGCATTCCAAGTGAATATTCTAAAGTCCTATAACCAAGCCCACTTTTAATAGGGTGGTTAAATCATCTAACAAGGTCACATTTATTAAGCCTTTGACAGGGTAGGCCTTTCACAGGGCATCACTTCAGAAGGGTGAGAATTGAGTAGCATGTTACTAGTGGTTTTTCTCAAATTGGGTTTTTACATAAATCACTATGTCATGTGTTGATTTCTTATGTTCTATGTGTACATGTTGATTTATAGTAACTTTCTAATTAGATAAGTTAAAGCTTGGATGAATAAATAATTGAATTGGTTCACTACACTTGAAGAAAAGTTTGAATAGGACATTTGGACCTCGAATAACTAATTCATTCCCCCCCTCTCTTAGTTATTCTAAAGAAATTATAATAATGTATTCATTGAATTGAGCTATGATTGACCTATCATTCTTCAATGTCGCTTTACCAAAAGAAGGGAATTCATTCTATACATAAAAGAAAATACATATCAAAATTGCACCAGCTTTGCATTGTGCTCCCTTTATTCTCCTGATTATTGCTAGATTTTCATTTGATCTGTTGTAGTTGAAGCTTCACAAGATCATATGTATGATCCTTCTTCACCAATTTGTATCCTACATCCATTGTGATACAAGGCACACTATTGAGTTTGCATTTGGTTCGACACTAGCCTAATCCATTCTATCTTGAATATCGTAGGGAATTCTAGGTCACGCATTAAACCCTTCCTCTCAACAATTTTGTACTCTTCTTTTGACACTCCATTTTCACACAATTTATCATATGCCTCCCTTATTTCCATTTCACCTATGGCTCCTATCTTGTAGTTATAGCATTTCCTTACATCTTGAACCATTACAATCTTTGGGGGTATGATGGAAAGGGCTCTAGCTGGGTCATTCTTGTATGCAACCTATGGGATTGGACAAAAATCAAGTTGTTTGACCTCTTTGGACACTAATTGAACTCCAAATGATTCCTTCTCTTGTGCTTTTCTAGAGCTAGATGCCTTTTTACACAATCTAGGGTTTCAACACAAATAAAACATGAAACTGTGTAGCTTGGCATAGTCATAAATACCTTAAAATCGATGGAATTATGCTAGAATATTGTTGAAATCTTCTTATACACTGGTTTTTTTTCTTTGGATTCGCTCTATGCTCTTTCTCATCTTTGCTTTTCATTCTTGATGAAGAAAAATGAATGAAAATATGATAATATACCCTATTTTCATCACATTTAATACTCAGTACATTTACAACTATCCACTTAGCTTCTGAAGGATTCTACATTACTCGAATTCTATTGGAGTATTTCTTTCTTGGCTTCAACTAAGATTTCTTCTTCACTTGGCTTCCTCTACCAACTCGGCTCCTACCAATCATTCAACTCCTATAGTCTAGACAATCAACTTGGCTTGTACTAGATTTTTACTTGGCATTTGAGGGCAACTCAGCAACACTTATGAAATCTTAAATTTTCAACTTTGCATATTTGTTCATGTTGATCTATTCTTTTTCAGTACTTTCTTTTCTAGGAACTGATGCATAATGAAACTTTGTAAATTAGTCCCTTATGTCTTCTCTTGCTTAGTTTGATGAAGTATGACCACTTGACCTATTAGGTTAAGTGATCCCTTCATTTGATGTGCTACTCCCATATTTCTTCTTCCATGTCTTGTTCATTTCTCCTTTGATGTGTTCAACATCTACCTTATCTTTACCTTTGTCATTCTTTGAGCTTGGTGCCTTTGACTTTGTTGGGTAACTCTTGCTGACATGACCAATCTTCAAGCAACTAAAACATGTGGTTTGGCTCAACCATCTACTGTAGTTCCCTCTAAAATGTGTCCCTATGCAATTTTTAGGAATGTGTCCATATTCTTGATAGTGATGACTACTATACCTAGTGTTGTAGTCCCAATTGTACTGATGACCATGGTTACCTTCCCTTTCTGCCTAATTTTATGTCCACATAGGCTTTGATCTACACTCAAAATCTCTATGTCCATAGTTCTTGGAATTATAGTAGTGACCTTCAAATTTTGGTGTACTAATAGTCCTAGCCTTGTAGTTATGTGCTTGATGTCCTTGCTTTTGCACTCATGATAATAACTTGCATTCTTAGGCTTGTCATGCCAATGGGCATTCTTGCTCCTACATAAATTAGAAGTATGTCCCTTTTTACCATAGAAATTACAAGTAGGTTTAGTGTTCTTACCTTTGTTACTCCTTTCTTCTACAGTCTTAGAAGACTCTCCTTGTTTAGTGATGATGTAACCTAGTCTTGAAGTATCATTACTAGCCCTTAGTGATATTAGTAGTTGCTCAAAGTACTCGATGGCCTCATTTGGTTTTTTGAAGCTTTTTGCAATCTCCTTCTTTCTTTTTACGTCACTTTGAAATTGTTCATTTTGCATCTTCAGTGTAGAGATCTCAATGTCCTTGACATTTAGTTCATGATGTGCATTCATCATCTGACTTAGGGTGTCCAACTACATGTTTGAGATTCTTGCAAGCTCAAATGACTTTTTTTTCTAGTTTATTGGCAAGGTTTCTCTTGTCTTCTTCTAGAATAGCCTTGTCTTCAATGGCTCTTTTCTTCTATTCAATTACCTCACAAAGCATCATGGCTTGTGATTCTTGTTCAATCTTGAGTATTTTGATTTCTTCTATGTGAGATCTATTCTTCTCCATTAGGTCTACTATTTTTGCATCAAACTCTTTGGAATCTCCATTTGAAAACATATTTGAAGTGTCAATCTCCTTGTACTATGTGTCATTCTCAGCTATGGCAATCTCTTTTCTTCTATTTAAGGATTTCTTTAGTTCTTCTCTAGCTTCTTCTAAAGCATGTAAAGAAAGTTTTATATCAATCGCCTAAGTCTCTATGATCTTCCCAGGTTTGTATACTTCCATTTCTAGATCTTTTCTCCAAGCTGTAAGACTCCTTCTTGTGAGAACTTGGCTCTAATACTAGTTGTTGGAATTAAAAAGTGGGAAGATTTACTTTTGAGAGGGTGGGTGAATCAAAAGTAACTAACTTTAACCTTTTCAAATTATTTTAACTAGAACTATTCACATCCATCTAAATTATCTAATAAACATGAAAGCAATGGCATGCATGAAAATAGACAACACACAAATTTGGTAACCCTGAAACCCTCTGAAATAAGAAGGTAAAACTGGGGTGGGATGACACCCACAAAATATCACTATAGTGATGTGTAACTATTAATGGTTACAATGTTTGACCATTTCCAATGGTCTGTCCTGTGAAAGGCCTATCCTATTAAAGACTTTACACTTTGTTAAAAGTGACCTGGTTAAAGGATTTCACTACCTTGCTAAAAGTAGGCTTGGTTAACAGACTTTTGTACATTCGCTTGGGATGCCACCTTGTTAAAGAATTTACAAATGGCTGCTAGGCCAACCTAAGTCCATAGGATTTCCATATCTAATACAATTTCTAGAGAGTATTAGAAAACCTTTGGCTTGATAGTTTTGCAATATTCGGTTGCTAATTTCAAATCCTTGTTTTGCTCTTGTTGATCTAATCCTTGCTTGATCTGATATGTCACTCTGCATGGTTTTGATACTTTGTTCTTCAATAATTGGATTTTGCAATGCTGCTCTATTCTTCACTAAGTCTTTTACCCTTCTACACTTTTCTATATTTCACCCATACACTTCTATCCTATGTATCCTCTTTACATAATATGGCTATGTGTTCCTTTTAAAGATTTTGAAGACTTAGGGTTAGGTATGAATCTACGACCCATATTAAATCTTCATTTCCTACTCATTTCTTGCACTTTTCTTATTGGTTGCATGCCTTCTCCATTTTTCTTATTGGTTGCATGTTGATTGCATAGGTAATGTGAAATATTCATTTTTATCTTTGAGATCCTTCAAGATTTATTCCATGTCAGCTCCAAAAATGGTTTACATATGAGTTTGTAAAGGTACAAACTCATATGTTAATTTTATTTTACTCAACACATACTAGTTGTTGATGCTTGACACATATAGAAAAACTGGCACACTCATCTCCTAAAGTAATTATGTTTCACTCAACATCTATAGTGACTTGGCACCTATACTTTGCTTGGTACTTGAACTTTTCTTGGCACCTAAAGATTGCTTGGCTTCTATATTATACTCAACATTGTCTTAAGAATTTGTTAATTGTGTTGACGCTCAAATGTCAAAACCAATCTAAGGCTAACAATTCTCAAAAAAATTCCTTGAGTCAACCTTGAGGCTTTCTCAATTAATTATAATAGGACCTCATCAAGATACAAAACTTTACATCTTTTCATAATTACAAATTACTATCAACTCAAAGTCTTTACAACTTCTCACATGTGTGACCTTAGACCTTATGCACTTGTTGATGTCACATTATCTTTTCTACTATTACTAATTTTTTCTTACTTAAAAGATACAAATCAATCATCATAAACCACTTATCAGGTACTTTATCTTCTTAATATCTTTTGTAAATCAAGCATATATTCTATATGTCTTGGATTCTTTGTATGTGGTCTTATCCATGTCATTTAGATATAGTGTAGAACATGTCCTTAACTACACTTGACTTGATCATCAATACACAGTTTGTATGACTTCATTCTTTATCTATTACTCTATCAATCTTCATAGAAACAATACTATGTTTACATCAATAACAAATATAGTCATGAATGTAAAATGTCAATCATAAATAGTTTGTCTAATGATTTGGATACTCCCCCAAAGGAATATCATCAATATTCATGCTAACAGGGGTCACATGGTGGACAAACTAATGAAGTAGTTCATTCCTATTGACTATGAGATTGATTTGTTTAAGAAGATGAAAGGATTATATAAATCAAGAAAATATATTGAGGAATGTAGAGAGGAGTTGTACTAGGTCCTCATATGGACATAACATGTAGAAGCTAAGAAGGAGAGTATTAGCCATTTCCTTAATGGGTTAAGATTGAGAATTTAAGAGGAGCTCAATCTTGTTAGAATGACTAGTATTGAAGAGGCATACAATTTTTCCTCAAGGGTTGAGGAGAATTTAAAAACTACATTCGATGGAAAGAAAATATGGAAGGGACATGAATGAATGGTTGGGTGGCAGGTCTTTTAGAGGCCAAAATGAGGATTTTAAGAAAAGTGAAGATGATACTAGCTGAAACCAAAGAAATGAGAGTTTCAACTACTGCTATGACCAAAATTATGGAAACTGGTGAGGAAGAGGAAGAGGAAGAGGAAAAGGGATAGGAAGAGGAGGCTTATTTGGAATATATCCTTATTGTGGATAAAAAATAAATTAGGCTTATGAATTCCCTCAATGCCAAGGAAGGACATATAGGAGAGTTGAAGGCTACACAAGGGTTGTACATGTAGATGAAGATGCTAAGTCATAAAATTCAAAAGATGCAAAAAGAGGAGAAGTCCTAGTTGAAAAAAAAGTCTTTCTGAGTGGAGATAATTAACCTAAATAAAGGAGGAATTTGCATCATGCCAGGTACAAGTGTTATGGTAGTTTTTTTGATGTTATTATCAATAATGAGAGTAGTGATAATTTGGTGTTAGAAGAGATGGTTAAAAAGTTTGAGAGAGAGAGAGAGAGAGAGAGAGAGAGAGAGAGAGAGAGAGAGAGAGAGAGAGAGAGAGAGAGAGAGAGAGAGAGAGAGAGAGATCCATACCAAATTTTCTAGGTGTATGATAACTGCAAGGTCAAGGTCAATGAAATGTGTTGGTAAAGTTCAATAGTGGAAGATACCACAATGAGGTACTCTGTAACATCATACCAATGGATTTCTATCATATGTTTTTTGAAAGACTTTGGTAGTATGACAAGCATGGTGTACATAATGGTCATGAAGATACCCATTCTTTGACAAATCCTAGAGTTAGTCACAAGATCAAACTCCTAATGAAGGAAGAAGGAAAGATATGAAATATTGCTAAGGTATGTATTTTTGATGGAAGAAAATTTATGGATGGTATGAAACATCAACACTTGTGTATGATTTAATTCCTTGAGTTGATAAGTAGGGTAATAAAAAACTTCTAGTAGAAATATCATGTCTATTAAATGAATTTGGAGGTACTGTATCTAATAGTGGCCCCTAAGAAGTTTCCACTAGTAAGGAAAATAAATCATTAAATATTTTAGTCCCTCAATATAACTTTCCTAACAAGGTTTCTCATAGGATGACACATATTAAGACTAAGAAGTTGAACAGAGAAGTTTAGGAACAACTAAGAAAATGTTTGATTTAAGATAGTCTAAGTCCATGTGTAGTACCTATAGTACTAGTACTAAAGAAGAATGGAGAGTGGAGGATATAAATGGACTCTAGGGACATAAAAAGGATAACCATCAAATACAAGTTTCCTTTATTAATAATGGATTATCTTATGGACTATTTGAGTGGAGTGTAGTACTTCACTAAGATAGACCACAAGAGTGGCTATCACCAAAAATGGATTAGAAAGGGTGATGAATGTAATACCGTATTCAAAATCTATATGAGTGATTATATATTCCCTTTGGGCTAACCAATGCACCAAGAAATTTTATGTAGCTTATGAATGAGGTATTAAATAAGTTCATGGGAAAATTTTTTACTGTGTATTTAGATAATATTTTAATTTTTAGTAAGGCTCTAGATGAACGATTGGTTCATATTCATAAATTATTTGAAAATCTAAGGGAACACAATTTTTGATTAATTTGAAGAAGTGCAGCTTTGTGAAAAGGGAGTTAGTATATTTGGGGTTTTTTTTCACTTGATGGTCTCAAAATGGACCAAGAGAAGGTGAAGGTTATCTTATAATGGCCTACCCCAAGGTCTACCACTAAGGTGACATGTTTCCATGGTTTATCTAGTTTCTATAGAAAATTCATTAGAAATTTTAGTAGTATATTTTCACCCCTAACTAAAACAATGAGGGGAGATAGAGAAGAGTTCAAGTGGACCAAAGGATTTGCAAGGAGTTCTGAGTTGTTGAAGAAGAAGGTGGTAGAGAAACCTATGTTAGTACTCCCTGACTTCAACAAAGTCTTCCAAGTAGATCATGATGTCAGTGGTAGTTCTATTGAAGTTATATTGAGCTAAGAAGGCAATAAGCTTATTACATATTTTAGTGAGAATTTGAATGATGAAAAAAAGAAGTATAATATTTATGATCAAGAATTCTAAGCAATAGTTTAGACATTAAAGAAATGGGTGATATCTTTGTTGTCAAAAGAAAAAAAAAATTATATTGATTGTCATGCATTATAGTATCTAAATAGCCATAGTAAATTTAGAATTTGGAGACAATTATAATGGGCAGAGTTCTTATAGAGATATGCATTTGTTTTGAAATATAGAAGTGTATGATCTAGTAGGGTTGTTGATGCATTAAGTAGGAGATAAATTTTTCTAATAGAAATGTGAGTTGAGGTGGTTTAGTTTAATAAGCATAAGACATTGTACCCCAAGGATCTAAACTTTGTAGAGTATTAGAAGGATTGCAAGGAACATATTACTTAAGATAGGAAAAGGTAGCTAGACTACATGATCCAAGATGATATGTTTTTCAAAGGAAGTTAGTTGTGCATTCTGAGGAGTTCCATGAGGGAGAATTTGGCCAAAGAGAAACATAGTGGAGGTATGGTAGAATACCTTGGTTGAGATAAGACCATTTCCATTGTTAGTGAAAATTATTTTTGGCCTCAATTATCATAGGATTTAAATAAATTTGTCCAAATTTGTTGATTGTATCAAAAAGCTAAAGAACTCAATTAGAATACAAGACTCCAATAACCACTACATGTTCCATCAAGGCCCTAGAAAGACATAAGTATGGATTTGTGAGGCCTCGCCCTGACCCTTCGTAGCCTTAGTTGTTACGTTATCTTTTTGTTACTCACGACTCGAGATGTTGAGACATTATTAGATACTTGAACATATTATATTATTTCATGTTGTGAGATGTTATTTTCAGATATTTGAGTTCGTTATTTAATGTTTTATGTATATGTATGTTGATGAAATAAGTAAATGTAGGATTGATACTTTGATTTAAGAGTTTTTTTTTTTTTTTTTAAATGGTTAAAAATTAAGTAGGATGAAGAAACCCTTACTAATGTATGTTTCAATTTATGAGAATTACTGATACGTATATATGTATATGTGATTTTCGGGACTACTGATGTGTGCAATGAGTGTGCAGATATTGTAGTCGAGGAAACTGACGGAGGAACATAACTAAACTTCATGTGTTAAATTTGGAAACCTTGTTGTTCATAATTGAAGTATTGTTTTGTGAGATGTTTGTATGTATCTTTTTGTGTTCAGTAAATGTTAATGTTTCGTAATTATGCTCTATTAGTGTCACTTGACACTCGTAAATTGGTTATGTGCTTCAGTGTGCTGTTAGGGTTAGTTGTTTAACCTTTGGACCCAAGATTGGTTTAGTTAGTGTCAGTTTTCTTTTGGATTCTTAATCATGTTTAGTCACCCTAATCCAGATTAGTGCTTAATCTTCTTTGTTAGAATTGTTTAGTTGTTCCTGAATATTTCCTATCTTTTGTTTGGCTCTTAACCCATTCCTAAGGCTTTAAATCATAAAATTATTCTACCCAAAGGGTATGGGTATGGGTTAGGGGTCTTTTCCAACCCCTAAGCCCCTTTTGTTGACTTTTGAGGTCACCCAAAAAGTCCCTTTTTGCCTTTGTGCGAAAATTGCTTGTGGTCATCATGAGTTGTCTTACCCCACCTCCTTTTAGTGTCTAACCATAGTGTGGGTTGAGTTAGGAGTTTCTAGAACTGCTAGTGGGTGGGAGAAGTTATTACTCCTTTTGGGTGGTTGAGTTAGAGGCTTATTTAGAGGCCCTTCTTGGACTTGTGGAGGTTGTTACCCAATCTCTACTTTTAGAGGAAGTTTGGAAGATAGTTGGGGATGGAAGAAAGAAAAGGATAAGCTCTTCTCAAACCTCCATTGTTACCATCACTCATTGTTGAAGGTAGGATTCTTGGCCTTGTATTTTTTTTTCTCCATGTTTGATCATGCTTATCCTTTCATATGGTGTTGTATTGCTAATTGTTGCTTGCGTGTATGTTGGGTTGATTTGGAGGGTTTTTATTTTGTGTTGTTCTTGGATTCTTCCTTGTATATCTTGATGTATTGTATTGAGGGGTTTTCATGGGGTGTATTTGGCATTACTCACCCTTGGATAGGGAAGAAGTGGCCATGTGGGGGTAGGGCTTTAGTTGGACCTCAATGGTGCAGAGTCTCCTTTCATGGTGAGAGGAGGGAAAAAGGGTAGGGTGTATGGGCCCCTACCAGTCATCACATACCTTGTTGATATTGTGAAATCTTGAGTATGGAAAGGAGAGAAAATCCTTGTTGGATTGGCCCCAAAAGGGCATTTGTGGAACAAAGAAAGTTCCTAAGATTTTAGCCCCGAAAGGGCTATGTTAAGGTATGGTGATTGACATCTCCCATTGGGAAAATCCACCTCCCCCCCTAATAAGGTCCTATGAATGGATCTATTGTGTTAAACCAGGATGGGTGTGTGTTAAAATGTGTCTTTGTGTTGTGTTGAATTACCTTGGGTCAGCCTTGTTCTCCTTGTGTTTCCATGAAGATTTGAAGTGAAAAGAAGAAAGCCTTGAGAAGAAGTTTCATCAGATTATCATTGAATTGTAAATTTTATGTAATCATTTGTAAATTTTATATTGTGAATGATTGGCAACGACATCGAGTTTTCTTACTGGTTCTTTCCCGATGGAGCCTTGAACCAGGATGCATAATAGTAAAGAAAAAAAAAAAGATTTTGAAATCTACCTTGCAGTGTCTTCTTGTGATTTCTAATTTGGGTTATGTAAGTGAGAAAATAGGATGATAGATGATGTCTTGAATTATAAAATTTGCAAGTTTTTCAATCATGGTAATGAAAGGCAAATTGATGTGTTGAGTTTTCAATTCGATGTTTGGAGTATTGACATGAAATAATAATCCTTCTTGAGGCCACCAAGTTATCTCTTTCATTGTTAAGTTCCATTCAAAACACAATTAAATTTTATTAAGAATTACCCATCACCTTTTGAAATTCTGAATATAGGATCATATTCCTTGTTAAGTTCATTAAGATCAAAAATCAATTTGATTAAGAGATTTTGGTATTTCATTGCTTTCAAAATAAATAAGAACATACATCTTGATGTATGATAAATAGATAGCAACATGAATTATGAGATGGAAGTCTAAAGAAATTATATCCTTATGAGCTTTTTGTTAATATGCTTGTTGATAGGGAATAAATGTGACTATAGAATTGATAAATTCCTATGTTGTTCCTTCTCAATAAATTCATATCATGGCAAATACTTAGTCAAAACTACTTCCAAATGCAAATGTGCAACTCTAGGAGTGAAAAACCTCTCTGGAAAATGTATGGGAAGAAAATTTAATTCCCTCTTTTGCCACAGAGAATATTCCATGTAAAATTCCTTTGTTTTACAATTAAAATCTAATATTAATTCATATAAAAAGGAAAATAAATCAATTACTTTTGAAAATTAAAAATAATTTAATGCATATTGTTGTCTTTCTTCAACTATAAAACTTTATGGCTTCAATGCATTTTCCATCACCTTGGGGGACGTCAGATTTCATGATGCTCTTTAATGAGTTTGTTTGCAAAGTCTCTGGTCATCACATGGGATGACGTCACTCTCTATCTCCTTCATTATTGGTTGCTGGCCATGGAAAGGTTTTTAATTTGTTAAAATCTTCTTGCAAATTTTGTCACCTGCCAACTTGGCCTGCGCATATTATCTCCTTAGTCCTGGTCTACGCCTGCCTTGCTTTGGGCAGAGCACTGTCCAAAGGGCAGTGCTTAGAAGGCGCATGTCCTTTCGGACAAGCACTTGCGTAGACTATTGGGAAAGTTTGGATTGGGGGGGGCGGGGATGTGATGTGGGTCACATCGTTTGGGGAGAGTAGAGTATAGATGGTAGGGTTTAGGGTAGTTAGTAATGTAGGTTAGTATTTTGTTAAGTTATCTATTGACTATATTAAGTTTTTTTTAAAGTTAGTAAGATATAAATTAGTTTAGTTATTAATATAGTTAAAGTTTCTTGTTTAAAATTTATATGTGTTCTCTAGTAGTATTAGTTTAAATTCCTGTTGTAAGTAGTTAGATTAAGTTATGATTTTAGTGTTTTGTTCAGTTTTTAAATTAATTAGTTAGTTTTAAATTTTAAGTTATTTTATTAGTTTAGTTTAGTTTCTTTATAGATATTGTTATTTTTTAAATTTTAAATTGTTAGTTTAAAAATGCAAAGTTTTAAGTTGTTAAAGTATAATTAGTTTAATTTGCTAAAGTTTT
Organism: Cupressus sempervirens; assembly: GCA_028749045.1. Taxonomy (NCBI): domain Eukaryota; kingdom Viridiplantae; phylum Streptophyta; class Pinopsida; order Cupressales; family Cupressaceae; genus Cupressus; species Cupressus sempervirens. Next base: position 698,925,593 of record CM053790.1, read on the forward strand.
AAGTTAATAGTATGTTGAAGTTATTTTTATTATCATTTAGTTATGTTATATCAAATTAAGTTAGTTTAGTATCAAATGAATATTAAATGTAATATAGTTTAGGTTTTTAATTAGTTAGTATTTTTTTTTTATAGATATACATTTTATTATATTTTAGTAGCAATTATAGTTTTAATTTGGCATTAATAGAATGGTGATCTTACTAGAATAATAAGGGTAAGTTTAATTTTGTTATAAATTGTGTATCATGTTGAATTATAGGTTCTATCATCATTTAACTTGTAGAAATATAGTTCTCTTCAAATGTTTTCTTTTAACTAGTTTTAATGTATTATTGATTTATATTTAATTAGTACGTATTAGATTTAGTTAGTTGTTAGTAAATGAAATTTAAATTTAGTAAGATTAGATGGTTAATTGTTATGTTAAGATAGTTGAAATGTTTAAAGTTAATAAACTTTAGATATATATATATATATATATATTCAGTTTCAATTTTAGTTAATTTGTTTTTCTTAAAAGTGGCCTTACAATATCGGTTAGATTATCACTCAATATTTTTTTAGAGATTTATAGTTGTCCTTGATTAGATATCTTTCAATGAATCTAAACTCGAATACATTTACATTGCCATTTATAATAATTATTTCTTATTATTGATAGTTAATGTAAGAACATAAGTTTATCGATATCCATCTAATAATGAAAGTTTCAAAATCTTATTGATGTTATCGTCCTCATGTTTATAATCTTAAGACGTAATGTAGAGAAACTATACTAAACCTTTATCAATCATTTCAGACTTAGTGCATGTTTAATTAATTATTATTATTCAAAACAAATTTTGGAGTGTGTTTTTGCCCTTGTAGTTTGGGCATGACAGGATTTTGTTCTTTTTTCCAAGGACACAAAGAGCTAATGATTCATTATATTTTTGGTGGTTGATAGGTGTTTGAAGATGGCTCATTTTATTCCTTTCCACAAAAACCATGATGTGGTTCACATTGCAGATTGGTTTTTCAAAGAGATGGTGAGATTACATGATCTTCCAAAGAGTATAACATTATATTGGGATACATAGTTTGTTGGGTTTTTTTAAACAACCTTGTGGAAGAATTTAAAGTTTAGTTCTAGATATCATTCACAAATTGATGGGAAAGATGAAGTAGTGAATGGAAGTCTAGGCTATATGCTGAGGTATTTAGTAGGTGATAATACTAAGGAATGAGATTTGACTCTTTTGTAAGAAGAATTTTCTTAAAATAATTATTTGAAAAGAAGTATTGCTAGATTACCATTTCAAATTTTGTATGGAATTAGTTCAAGGACTACACCAGAATTGAGGAAGATGGAGAAAGGAGGTAGGACTAGTGCTAAGGTAGAGAACTTTATTGAACATGTCAAGAACCTACATGAAGAAGTGCATGAGCATATCACCAAAATAAACATGAAGTATAAGACTAGGGAAGATAAAAGATGAGGCATAAGGAGTTCCAAGTTGGGGATTATCTTATGGTTTACTTGAGAAAATAACTATTTCCACTGGGTGCCTACAATAAGTTGAAGATGAAGAAATTTGGTCCCTATATGGCTTTAAAGGCATGTAATTCATGGAATGCATATGAGGTGGATCTTCTAGATGGAATCTATGTTTCTCCTATTTTGAATGTTGTATATTTAACAAAGTATCAATAATATGGTATAGATGAGGAACCATTATTTTAGCAATGTCCAATCCCTACCTCTTAGCAGGAGGAGATTGAAGAAATCATAGATACTCATATAGGAAGGAGTACTATAAACATAGAGTTTAAGGAGTATCTTGTGAATTGGAAAGGACAACCTATGGAAGACTCAACTTGGTTACCTAAATCAAAGGTTCAACTTTTTGGTTTTTTTCAACTAGCTGAGAAGTGACTAGGTTACTTTTCAAATTACCCCTAGTGTCTAATTTAGAAGCATCCAACAATTGAACAACAATCCTATATCACCCAAAAATATATTTACTAGTAGTTTTTGTTTGATGTATTTGCATTTTTTGATATTGATCTCAGAAAATAGAGACTCTAACTCTCTAATTTCCATTATTACTTTTCTAGATTAGTATTTTGTACACCTCAAGATATGGGCAAATGCAAAAAAATAGGTTCTTTTATAAAACCATAGTTATGAAGGGTTAGAGTGTGTGAGTTGGAGGGAAGGTTTAAATTTTAATTTTAAGTGCTCCACAAAAAGGATCATGTTAAATTTTTCATAGTTTAAAAGTTATGGTTGTTTTTAGTTTCTTGGAGACCTGCTATAAATGCTTTGGAGTTAGATTTGAGGCACTAAAATACTTTGTATGACCTCAAAAAATTGGGGTATCCATAGCTAGCCCATAGGGCTATAGAGTTCTCAAAGAGAGTTTTGAAAATGTATATAATTCATCAATCAAAGTCCCAAATCAAAATTTAGGCCTCTTGTAAGTTGAACTACTTTTTCTAGAACCTTCTATTTTTGTACGAACTTCTAATTGAATTATAGAACCTCTATTTTGACACTAGCTACCAAATGTCAAAATCTAATTATATTCCTAACTCTAAAACTAATACATGCTACTTAAGGCCCATTTCTGAGGTGTAAATGTAGTGTTTGGTGGGGTTTGGGAAAAGATATTCTGAGAAGGGTTTTTCTCTAGAATCTGATAATATTGGGCATGTAGTTGGGTCTATTTTTTTTGGTAATTCATGTTTTAGCCTCTCATTTAAGATAACATAAGTTCCCTTTTTATGTTTATTTTGTGTCAAGTTGTACCCTTATCACTAATCTTATCCACTACTATCAATGTTTAATATTGATAATTTTAATTTATCTTGACACCATAACATCTCTCCAAGATTCCCTTTCTTCTTGTTATATTCTTATTATCTAATTTCATAATATCGTTATCCTCTTATATTTTAATTGGTTCTTATCACCATAATATTTTAGATTCTCCTATAATTTTGGCCTTCAATGTGAGATTTTCCCATTTTAAAGAAATAACTTGATTTCTTGTTTTTCTTGCATGATTCCTTAAGTCTTTTTAATATTAGACCATTTCCTTGAGTGGTTATCCACTCATCACCTTTTTTTGTTACTTCTCACTTATCATCCAATGGTAATATATCTTTCCATTTTTTTGTAAGTCCTTCACTTGTTATCCTTGTGTCAATATTATGCATTCTCAAAAAGAAATATTTTCCTCCCATTCTTATCTATGGGAGTGTATGAATCGTTCAATATCTACCTACCCTTTCCACATACCAAATGGTGTGGTAGATATAATGGGAAAATAAATGTAAATTTTGTTAAAAATTGGCTAGGTTAGACTATTTGATGTTGTCATTTATGGAAACATATCAGTTGTGTGAAGAGGGTAGATCATGAAAATGAAGGCATGACAATTGTACTTAGAAAATTGTCTAAGTATCATACAATTTATTTGGAAGAAAAAATAGTGTTTTGGTTGGAGAGCTTCACAGGCATATCTTGGACATGTGTGGAGTTAGGTATGGATACCTAACATCATGATGATGATGTATGTGAATGTGCAAGTCAATACAGATAAAGATATGGATAGATTACCTATTATATTAGTATATAGGCATAAAAGAGCAAGATAGAGTAATAGGTATTTTAAGTTAAGGAATTATTTTGGTCATGAAATAATTACTTAACTAATTAGGTATGGCATCCTAGATGTTAACCTTAAGTTAGGAAACATTAATTTTTTATTTTGTAAAGTGTATACATGAAGGTCAACTAGGCTAATAATTTATAATTGACAAGGTATAAAGGAAAGATTGTAAATGTGAAATAAGTGTAAGTGATTGTGGTATAATGCAATATTGATGTTATGATATGTGATGTGAATTATAATGTATGATTAGAGAAATTTAAATTTTTTGATGAGAAACAAAGACAATATCAGATATGCAGGACATTAGCAGTCATAAAGAGATTCTTGTATCTATCTCTTTGTACTGGAGGAACTATATTGTATATTGCATGTTTGGGCAATGGGCTCATCTTTCATATATTTTGAATTTGTATATAATAACTCCTAATAGTGTTGAGGCTTAAAAAAAGGACTGAGACACTATATATATGTATTAGACTCTTAACTGAGTCAATATCTTTCACAAGATACTTTTGATTAGTGGATCCTTTTGTGGGTACAATCCCCATCAAGGTTTTCCATGGTTAGGGTTTCCCTAGTTAAAAAAATATGGTGTTATGATTTTCTTATTTCATAGTTATGTTTACTTTTCATCATAGTTAGTTTACATTCTTATGCATCTTATAAGATTGTTAATAATATTCAAGTTTGGGCTAGAGTTTGTGAAATATTGATTCAACCCCCTCCCCTATTTGTATTTCTTATTTCTAATAATCTGTATCAAAGCATAGTTACTTAGAAGAGGCTTAATAGCTTAAGTTATATCCTTATGTATATTGAGCAGTTACAGAAGAACCTAAAAGAAGCTCTTGAGTATATTGATATTTTCATTAAAGAAATAGATGTTTTCAAAGAAAGATATGTAGATGTTAAAGACTACATAAGAAAGATAAAAGATAAAATAGATCATCTAAAATCCAAGAAAGAGCCTAAAGTTTAGATCAAGGAAAGTGATTAAGTTTCTAGAGTGAAGAAATAAAATGAGATCTTGAAGCATGAACTTAAGATTATAGATCTAATGTTATGCTTGAAAATTGATGATGATAAAATCAAATCAGATTTGAAGTCTAAGAATGCAGATCTGAGATCCAACCTTACTATTAACACAAAAGTTTGCACCCCTAGTCAATGTGTTATCCCTAAACAACCTTGTGTAACATGTAAATAATCTCCAAGTGTGGGAATTGCACTCTGAGGTTGAATCTCAAGACAAGGTTGGCTTCCTTACAATCATGACACATCTAAGATAAAACTTGAGAGGAAAAGGGAGAAGGAAATGGATAAATGTAAATGTTGAAATGGAAAGGGGGTGATGCACTAGATTGAAACTTGGTTACTAACTCTTCTTATTAATGCACTACACATTAATGAAACACTCAAATACACTATTCTTAACTCTAATCTACCTTCCAAGAAATTGTAAGGAAAATCAAGTGAAAAAATAGCTTCCTACACTAATCTCTTAAGAGAAGTATGGTGCAAATCCTATTAAAATCTTTTACACTTACATATTCAATATCATGTGAACAACAATATTTCAGCCAAGCAGGCATAAAGAAACTAGATAGAGAAAGAAACACATAACACAAAGATTTTTTGGTGGGGAAAAACCTTTTGATAAAACAACCCCACCCCTCCAAAACTTATACAATGTATTATGTTCAACACAAGGTTACAATACACTCACAATGCAAGTTCAACAGTGAAAACAAAAGACTCTAGTAGCAACTCATAGTACCAACAATACACTTTTTCACATACCTCCTCTTTGCAACCCTAAAAATGCTTATTACATATGCTTCACTTTTAGGGTTACTCCCAAAGGTAACCGTATTAGGGTTTTACCATTCTCTGAGAAAATAGGAACCCTAAAAAAAATTTCACTATTTGGGTAGAGTGTACAGTACTCAAATTTATCAATTACCACATGTCTTCACCTGTCATTGAATCCTCCTAACATAGCTCTTACATGTCATAGTAATCCATCATAACCATTTTAACTATGATCTCCTTATACCCAATTCAAGATGCCGACACATCAACATTATTTGCAAGAAGAAAATTTTACAAAAAAAATAATAAGAATAGGAATTATCCAAGGTTGAGACACCTTATTCCTAATAGAAATCACACATTTGAACTAACAAAATGCTAAAATGAAATGGGTTTTCACTTATACAAAAAATTCCAAAAAATTAAACACAACACATAAATTAGATAAATAGAATGAGAAAATTCACTACATGATCAAAACATGGTCCATGATGATCTAGAGGAGTTGACAAAAGTAGAAATGGGAAAATATCAAAATTTATTTTTCTATTATTTTCTAAATTTTAGTATTTTTCATTTTTGGAGGCCTTCGGACCATTTTTGGGCCCTGAAATCCTCCAAGAGTCATGTCTCTTAAAATTTGGAGATAAACAATTTGATTAGCTTTCCAATGGTGTAAGTGGGGTACATTTTTGAGCTATGTACTGATGTTGAAAATAATTGGTTAATTGTGCATTATCTTTGATGTTAAACAAAATGTCATATCTTTGCCAATCAATATATGTCAAGCTCACTTGGGAATTGAAGATAGTTTCCTATGTCTGACGAGCATTCCAGAGTTTTCCAAGCTCAAAAAATAGTGTCTACTGAGTTCACTCGAGTGACAAAGAGAAGTTAAAAGAAGTTGAGTGTTAACTGAGCTTACTTAGTTAATGAAGGAAAAGTTGGATTGAACTAGTGTTAACCAAGCTCACTCAGTTATGAAGGAACTTTGTAAAAAATGTAGTTTTAACCAAGTTCACTTGGTTAACATATGAAAATCATTTCTGGGTTAGTGTCTACTAAGCACGGTCAACTAATTAAGGATTTTTTTTATTTCGGCATATTAAGTTCAATAGTTTTGTTTGTTAGTTCTAGTTGAATAAGGAGATGAATATTAAGTATTCTAAGTTTTATTCAAGCCAACTTGATAATTTTTATGATACAAATAAAAGGTCAAGTTGAGGATTGAATATGTAAAAGTGAATAAAAGATTTGAAAATTCCTAGAGGAAGGGAATCAGAAGGATAAGCAGAATATCCTTGTGGAGCTGCAAAGATACATTTGATCATAAAGGATCAAATATAAAAACTAGAATTGAGATTTGTAATCACCTATTCAGTTGCATCATAAATTAGGTCATCTCATTGTTACTCTCTAACCATTTTAGCAGCAATATAAATCTCTTAACAGAGTTGGCTTAACAACAATTTGTAAATCCTCTAGTAAGGTGGCATGTCTAGATTGAAGTGTCTAATGAGCTCTAACAAGGACATTCCTAACAAGGTGATTAAATCCTCTAATAGGGTCACATCTAAAACTATATTTTGTAACCTTTAATAGGGTTGTCTCCTAACAACACTCACTTTATAAGAGTGAAAATCAATTATAACTAGTTGCAATTGGTGGTATTTCTCAAATTGGGTTTGCACATTAAATCTTGGTGTCACTTGTGTTCATGCTATTTCTTTGATGTGTATGAAACTAAGTTAAGTAAGGTTAATCATAGATAATATCTTAAGATTTGAATGTTAAGCATTTTCTAAGTTATAGAAAATTTACTAGTGTCAACCGAGTGCTTATGTTACTGAGCATTAGTATTTTTAGTGAAGTTTATGTTTTGTGTTGACATCTAAGGGATCTGGGATTTATCTTAGTGGTAATTTATTAACCCCTCCCCTCTTAGTTACTCCTCTTATATTTCTAACAATTGGTATCAAAGCCTCTTAGTGCTTGCAAAGAAAGTTTCAAGGACCTAAGCTAAAGATCAGGATTTCTTATAGAAGAGAGATTCCCAAGCTAAACAGAGATAACTTCCAACCATGGCAAGAACTTATGAATTTGCACTTGGAAACCATCAGTGATTCAGGTTTCAAATACTTGGAAAATGCTTACAAGGCTCCTAGTAGAACACTAACTATAGAGGAGATTGCTAAAAAGAAAAATCATAACATCATGATGATTGACATTGTATTAACTCTTAACTATGCTAAGTTTGATGAGGTAAAAGGATGTGCTACTGCTCATGACATATGGACCAAATTGAAGGATATCTATGGATGTGATGATAACATGAAAAGAACTAAGGAAAAAATCTTGAGAGGTCAGTTTGATTAGATGAAAATGAGAGAGAATGAAAACATTGAAAAATATGTTGAGAGAATCAAAGCTAGTGTCAGTGCTATCAATGTCTCTAGAGGAACAATTGAAGATGTAATAGTGATAAGAAAGGTACTTCAAACCCTTCTTCCTATCTATGCAATCAAAGTGTCTTCTATTCAAGAGGTGAGATGTGATCCAAATAACAAGATAACTTTGGATGCTCTAGTTAGAAGATTGACTACATTTGAACTAGATAACTATGATAACTATAATCCTAGTTCTAGAAGTCTTGAGTGTAAATTTGAAGCCAAGGAATCACTCAAGAAGAAAGCTAAAAAGCCTAAAAGAAAACAATCTAAAAGTGAAGAGGAAGATAGTTATGACATTGATCTTGAAGCCATTAAAGCATTGCTTGCAAGAAGATATCCCAAAGATAAAGGAAAGTAAAAAGTTAAAAGTCCTTTGATTTGTTTCTCTTGTGAAGGAGTTGGGCACATTGCTACAAGATGTCCAAATAGAGAAGAAAAAGATGAAAAGAATAAGAACAAGTAAAAAGGTAAGAAGGATTTCAAGAACTACAAGGATAAAGGTAAGAAATCTTGTTTTATGGCTAAAGATTTAGATATTGGTGAAGATGATAAAATGGTTTATATTGCTGTAAAAGATGAATATGATGATGAAGGACATAAAATGAAACTTATCTCTCATGTTAGAAAAAATGATACATGGATTATTTATAGTGGTTACTTACATCATATGACTGGTGACAAAACAAAGTTTGAATATATGGAATATTATGATGGTGGAAGTGTGATATTTGAAAACAATTAACCATGTTGCATAAATGGAAAATGTTGTATCTCACTAATTAATGAACTTAGATGTGATAATTCTTATTGGGTTGAAGGACTAAATCATAATCTATTGAGTGTGGCGTAGCTGAATAACATTTGATTCAAGATAGAATTCATGAATGGGAAGGCCAAGCTATTTGATAGAAAAGGAAATTTGGTTGGGTCTAGTAAACAAACAAAAGGTAACCTATTCTACCTAGATCTTAGTGAAAGTTCATGTTTCATTGCTCAAGTAGAAGAAAGATGGTTATGTCATATAAGGCTATGTCATGTGAACTTTAATAATCTAATTAAGATAAGAGAGAACAAAAGAGTGAGACCTATTCCTAGTCTGAGGTAACTTGATATGGGCCTATGTAAAAATTGTCAAATTGGTAAGATGGACAAAACAAGTTTCAAAAGAAAGAAGTATCATTCTAAAGAAGTCTTGGAGCTAGTTCATACAAATTTATGTGGACCAATTGGAATAGAGAGCTACAATGGAGATAATTATTTTATTCTTTTTTTTTATGATTATTCTAAAATGATGACCATAATTTATCTAAAAGATAAGTTTGAAGCATTTCAAAACTTTAAGTGGTGTCTAGAAAGAGTAGAGAAAGAAACTAGAAAGAAGCTGAAGTGTTTGAGGTTAGACAAAAATTGTGAATTCATTTCCAATGAGTTTAATGAATTCTACAATGAAAAAGGAATTAAGAGACAAGTATCAGCCCATGGTACACCACAATAAAATGGTATAGCTAAAAGTAGGAATAGATCCATCATGGATTGTGCAAGAACATTGATGATAGAAATAAGTGTTGCAATCAAATACTGGAAGGAAGCAATTAGTACTGCAGTGCATACCTTGAATAGAGTACAATTGAAGAAAGAATTAAATCAAACTTTTTATGAACTATGGTATGGCTAAAAACCTAATGTAAGTTACTTGAAAGTATTTGATAGCAAATGTTATATGTTGAAGGAATCTAGGAAAGGTAAATTTGATGTCAAAGGTGATGAAGACATATTTTTAGGATACTCCTATAGAAGTCAAACATATAAATGTTTGAATTTATCCACTTCTAAAATCAAAGAAAGTGCACATGTGAGAATTGATGAGTTGGTAGAAAAGAGTGAAGAAGAGAGTAGCAAAGAACCTTAGGTATATAGAAAGTTTTTCTACTATGAACCTAATACATTGCCAAATCTAATTGGAAGTCAATAGACTTTAACTCTTGAGTCCCCAATAGCTCTAAAGGGTACCAAGTTGCAACGAGTATAACTTGACACATAGTGTGAAGGACTAGAGTCACAATCAGAAGCTACCAAGTTCTTTCCAGAGAAAATTGAGTCTAAAGGACCTGATTCATAGACAGTGGGACCTAAGCTTGATATAGAAGATCATTCAGAGGCTAGTGGAACAAGTTCTAAATCTAACGTACCTATGTTAGCAAGATATGTTAGAAGGAACCATGCACTTGATTAAATAATTGGAGACAAGTTAGATAGTAAAATAACAACAAAAAAAATGAAAGGTATATATTTTCTTACTAAATTTGAACCTAGATCAGTGAAAGATGCTTTGGATAATGAAAGTTGGTGTAAGAATTTGGTATAGCTTTGATACCATGTAAAAAATTTCCTTAGGGAAAAATCACCCAAGATCAAGGAACTCAAGCACAAGCACAATAGTAGACAAACAAGGTATGATCAAAATAAAAATATCCAAAATTGCTTTATTTTTATTCAATGTTCTATCATATATACATACACACTAGGAGTTCTTGAATATAAAGGCCTCTGGAATGCTTCTAGAATGCCCAGAAATCAACATACTGATAAGTCTTAAAACCAAGTACATGTCCACCAAAAGCGGATTATTCTCCATTAAGCACAAGAGTAAGTGTGATGATGAGAGGATAAGCCTACAAAGGTGTAGTACACAAAATTATGTTGTAGACACCATGTGCTAAAATAAGAGTGTGAATAACTGTGTTGTCTACATGAGAACTCAGTTAATTAAGAAAACTCTAGTGTTATAGACACCATGTGTTGAATTCGAGTTACTTACTCTAGTGTTGTCAACATGACAACTCATATGAGTACAGAAACTCCTAAGTGTCAACCTAAGAAATAATAAAATAATATATTGACCTAAGTAAACTTAAGAAAAGTGTAAATAGTAAATATCTATTTACACCAACACCCCCCCTTAAGTGCAACTTAGGGGAATGAACTTAAGCTTACAAAAGCTAGGATGAAAATGCATGATGGGTCCTAGCTACTAGGCCATGTTAGGTACCCATATACATAACATAATACAATGAAATCTCTCATAAAGAGAAGGGGAAGGGAAAACCTCACGGGAAAAACCCTACTCCAAAAAGAGAGAAGAAAAATCAAGATGCATGGATGGATAGAGTAATCAAGACCCCCCATTACGACATACATCAAGTATATATAAAAGAGAAGTATAAAAAGGATAAAACCCAATAAGAGGAAAAAGTCACACCCATAAAATAGAAGAAGGATAAAAGGTAGCCCCCCCTAAATGTAGAGTTTCGATCAGTGAGAGCTACTCTAATATAGAAGCTGATCCATGTGACTGTTGAATAATGTTCCTCTATTTTGGAAAAAAAAATGGCAAAGGTACAAGTGAGATGCTTCCCCTATGTGTAGAAAGAATCTTGAAGATGAATGGTACCTCTACAACCTACTCAACTATCCCTATGTCGATGCTGATAGTCGCCCCTTCTAATAATGCTAAAAAGAATGAGTGCAGATCTAGCAAGGATGGATATAGAACATCTCCCAAAGAACAAACTATCTTCTCAAATTAGAAAGAGACCTCCTGCAACTATTGTACATAAGGATCCACAATCATATCAACCAGTGAAAATTGATCATATAAAGAATGCATAGGAGGGTTAGAATGATCCCTTGTGACAACTGAAGAAGATTCTACTTCATCAAAGAGAAGATGTAGATCATGTCTCCCAAATTTTCTGTGTGACTCCAAGAAAAAAATTGAATTATCTATAATGAAGTCATCCACTAATGCTAGAGCTAGAAAACAAGGTGTACCTTGTTGTGCTGAAGTACATGAACCTATCATTGTGGCAATGGATGAAGTATTCATCTCAATCAAAAGAAGACACATATCATTGATAATGACTCCCACATCTTCAATATGAGACTCCACAAACAACTCTCCAATATCTAGAAGGAAGTCATCCCATGAAGCTAAAGTAGGAAGACATGGTGTTTCCTACTGGACTAAATCAGAAGCATCTATGGCTAGAACTAGATCAATAGTAGCAATAGGAGCATTAGGAGGTGTGATCTTTGTTACAAATTATTTAGAATAACTAAGAGGGGGGGTGAATCAATTATTCTAGGTCCAAATGTCCAATTAAAACTTTTTCATCAAGTACATTGAACCTATAAAACTATTCATGTAAATTAGAAAGTTGCTATAAATCAACATGTAAGAATAACACATGAAAGATCAACACATAATATAGTGATTTACAAGGAAACTCAATTTGGGAAAAAACACCAGTAACATGCTACTCAATTCTCACTCTTCTAAAGTGATGCCTATGAAAGGACTACTTTGTTAAAGGCTACAACACACTATTAAATGTGATTGGTTAAAGTATTTAACCACCCTATTAGAAGTGAGCCTTCTTAGAGGACTTTAGAACATTCACTTAGAATATCACCCTGTTAAAGAATTTACAAATGGTGGTTAGACCAACCTAAGTCCATAAGATTTTACCCTAGCATGAACAATTGTTAGAGAGTAACAATAAGGGCTTTTGACTTGATATAACTCATAATTTAACTTGTAGATTTTAGATCATAGTTTAGCTCTTCATAATTTTCCTAGCTTTCAGTCTCTACAGCTCTAACAGCTTGTTCTCCTTTCAAGCTTTTTTTCCTTGAGTCTTCATGCTCGATGCACTAGTGCAATCTTCTTTTTGACCACTTATTGAAGTAGAGTCTTAGTGCTCTATTCTTCTTTCTCCTCTTGATGTCTTCTCCTTGACACCTTTTAGCCACTTTGCAATTTTGGCACCCTAGCTCTATTTGCATCTTGGCCTATGACTCCTTAAATAGAAGTCTAAAATTGCTTTTCCTACTTGATTCTTCCATCCTTTAATTTCAGTTCAAATGGATTAGGTAGGATTCATTGAATCTAACCCATATCTTGTTCTTTCTAGAAACATCATGAAGAATCATCTTAAATTCACCCAAAAATAGCTTACATAAAATTTTGTGCCACTAGCTCATCATCCTTATCCTCTAACTGGTTCACAAAATTCAAGGTAACAAAAATTTTTGCTTAGATCTGGCGAATCTTTGACTTTTCCAATAATGCAACATTTTGGCATTATTGAAATTTTGATGCTCAACACATACTATATTACCTAGCATCAACTACATTTTACTAATGCTGAACACCTACTATGGATTCACTCAGAATCCACTAAGTTTTATTAATGCTTGACACTTGTTACTTTTCTTGGCACCTGAACACGCTCAACTCCTTCTTTATCACTTAGCATCCACTATATTTTTCTTTTTCTTAGCACTAATTGAAAATTTGCTTGGCTTGAACTAGCTTGCTATGTAGTCACTAATGAACTTAGTTAAACTTTGTAGACATCCTTTTGCAACTTATTCTTCCAATGTTTCTAACTGTGGTCAGCCTTTGTATCTTTAAGTATGTTATCAATACATCATTTAACCATTGTCTTAACTAATCCTTGCACTCCATTACAAAATCATAACTTAACCTTTCCCTTAGGTACTCTTGTTACATCTTGTTTATTAAATACTCTTCATCAATCAACTAAGTGATAGTATTTGGATCTTATAAGCATTTGTCATTCCAACAAATGGTAGGTTTGACATTAATGAAAAACAATGATTGAAAACATTCTTTATCAACCATCTTCCTTCTTTGCAACAATCTCTCTCTTTGATAGTATTCATTTTCAATTAGATTTCCAACAATCTCCCTTTTTTGCAATCAATCTTCTTCTTACAATGATCTTTTCAATCAAATTTTCAACAATCTCCCTCTTTGGCATTGATGGAAAACCAAACTGATCACCCAAGTTATCAAAATGCTATCTAGGTTAAAATAGTAAATCAAATGCCAAAAAGAAAACTTAATTCAAAACTATTCATTCTATCAGCAACATAAATTAACTTATGACTCCCTTCTAAATTCTTTGTTAGACTATCTCCTTCCTCTTTATTCTACTATTCCTCTAATTGATTCTTTTCTATACTATTTTCTCCCTCTAAGCTGCTATTTCCTTTTACATATCTAAATATTCTTTTTCTTTCTACTACTCCTAACTCCCTCTATATGCATTGATCATGTTCTAGTATTAGCTACTTCTCTCTCTATCCATTTGATCTTGTAGATTTGATTAGTTTCTTCCTACGTCTCCCTCTATCCAATTGCATGTTTTTGATTAGTTTCTTGTTGCTTCTCCCTCTTTGACAACAATGCTAAAGACATATTGTTTCTACATCTTAATCATGCAAATGTAGCATTTACAGGTACTCAAATTTCTCCTTCTGTCACCTTGCTTGTGACTGATTTGGAACTTCAACACTTTTGATTACTTTAGGCATGATCCTAAAGTAAATATTCTCTACATCAATTTTTAATATGCCAACAATCAACTCATTTGATGCAAGGTAATCTTTCTTTTTCTCAAACAACCTTGGATAGGGGTATCACCCCTAACTTGCCTCTAAGATACTCAAAATAATCTTTAGGTAGAGCTTTTGTAAAGATGTTAGTAATCTATTCTTTTGAACTAACATATTCCATCCTTGTTTGTCTTTCACCAATTCTCTTACATAGTGATACTTGATTGCAATATGCTTTGTTTTGACATGCATCACAGGATTCTTTGATATGTTTATGGCACTTGTATTATCACAATAGAGTATCATAGGTTCAATTACCTCTTCTTTCATACCTTACAACAAATGTTTGATCCATACAATATTAGTGTAGTTAATAGTAGTAGCAACATATTTAGCTTTTGCTATGGACTATCAGGTACAACTTTACTTTTTGCTAGTCCAAGTAATAATGTTTTATCTAAGAAAAGTGCTCCTCCACTAGTGTTCTTTCTGTCATCAATATTACCTCCCCAATATATATCAGTGTAGGCTTTCAACTTAAACTTTTCACTTCTCTTGTAGTATAAACCAAAGTTATCAGTTCCTTTTAGATATCTCAATATTCTCTTTACTACCATCAGATGATTTTCTCTTGGGTTAGCAGAAAATCTTGCCACTATTCCAACAACCAATATAATGTCTAGTCTAATATGTACAACATGTTGTAACCTTGCAATTATTGATCTATACATTGTCTAATTCACTTTAGCTGACTCATCATTCTTGGATAACTTATGTCTAGTTACCATTGGTGTACTAACTGGTTTTGAGTCTTCTAGACCAAATGTCCTGAGTATCTCCTTGATGTATTTTGATTGGGTCACAAATATGCCATGCTTTAGTTGATGTACTTGCAATCCAAAAAAGAATTTGATTTCTCTAAACATTGACCTCTCAAACTCATGTTTCATTTAATCAGTAAAATCTTTGCATAGGGCATCTTTTCCTCCAAATATTATATCATCAACAAATATTTTAGATATCAAAATGTCTTTACCTTTTGTTGCCTTGATGTACAGGTTGTTGTTGTCATCTTGATGGATACACAACTAAAGACCAGAATGAACACATAGGAAAAGGGAAAATATGATTATCAATGAAAATTTCCCTATGGGCTTACAACAATATGATTCTAGAGAAAGAAATCCTCCACACAGTACCTTCTCTCTAACTCCACTAAGTGTTGCTTTTACAATTCCAAAAATGATCTTAAATAAGTCCCAAATGGTTTAGGGTTAGGAATACATTCTAGAATATGCTAGTAAGCATCCACCACAAAAATAGAAGGTTCCAGAAATCACATTAGAAGTCAGTGTAAAATTAGAAAAATCCAAAAATGGTAGTCGAACTTTCGGGAGGCATAACTTTTGAACCATAGCTACAATTGACAAATCGTTTACATTTTTGGAAAGCTCTCAAAGTGCTCTACATCCCTCTAGACCAGATTCACTTGTATCCCATTTTTTGGCCCTATATGAGGTCATTTAGTGCCCCATATCTAACTTTGAAGTGCTCTTAGGAGGTCTCCAAGAACCAAAAATGCAATAGCTTTCTAACCATGAAGCCTTTTGACCTAATTCATTTTCTAGATTGTTCTAAATTACAAATATAACCATCCCTCCAATTTACACCCTTTAACTCACAATAATTATGGCTCAATTGCATAGTCCTTTTTTTTAGCATTGACATGTATCCCAAGGTGCTTAAAAACTCTAACCCAAAACACTAATAGTGAAACTGTGAGAGTTGGAACTTTTATTTGACCTAAATGGGTATCTAGAAATGAAAACACATTAAACAAAAACTATTTCTAAGCATATTTTCAGGTGATATAGGATTGCCCTTACACTACTAGATGGTCTTGCATCACATCTATTCTTTCAAATCCTATCTTCACAAGGTATTTATGTAGTCTCTCATACCATGCTCTAGGTGCTTGCTTCAAACCATAGAGTGCTTTATGTAGTTTTCAAACCATATCCTTGTTGTTATCATCAACAAATCCCTCAGGTTGTTCTATGTAGACTTCCTCTTCTAGTATACCATTTTAAAAAGTAGATTTTACATCCATTCAATATACTTTGAAATATTTGTAAGTAGCATATGCAAGTAGTGTTTCTACTCTTTCCATTCTTGCAATAGGGAAAAATGTCTCCCCATAGTCCAGTCCTTCTTCTTATGCATAGGCTTTGCAGACTAGCCTAGCCTTGTTTCTTATTATCTCACCATTCTCATCAAATTTGTTCCTAAAGACCCATTTGGTACCAATTACATTTTTATTAGCTAGTCTTGGAACTAGGGTCCAAGTTTTCTTCTTCTTAATCCAATCCATCTCTTCTTCCATGGCTTTATGAAAATTATCATCTTGTAGTGCATCTTTAACTATTTTGGGTTCAATCCTACTTAGTAGACATGATTCATTCCTTAGTTTGTTCCTTGTCATTGGTCTAGCTTCCTTGTCTCCAATGATTTTTTCTATAGGGTGATGTCTTCTCACATACCTAGATAGTCTTGGTTTTTTCCTTCTTCCCATGTTTAGTCCTAGAGCTTCAAAGTCACTTTGCACATCACTTTCAAGTATTTTATCATCTCTTCTACATATACTATTTTTAGAAATAGAATGTGCATTTTCTTTAGTCTACAACTCAGCTTCTAAATGCATCTTAGCATTCACTAGCTATGACTTGGTTGATACTAAATTTTTTTGTTGATTCCCAACTTAATTGGTAGCATCATCTTCAGTTGGTATTCCCTCATAGAAGTATACAAAAGATCTATAATCTTCTAGTTTCTTAGAATCATCAACTTGGAATTTTGCATGCTCATCAAAATTTATATTTTCACTTTCTACAATCTTGTCAGTGTTAGTATTCAAACACTTATATGCTTTACTTCTAGTGGAGTATCCAAGGAATATTCCTTCATCACTCTTTGCATCAAACTTTCCATTTCTATTATCTTTAATAATATAGGATTTGTAGCCAAACACTTTGAAATGTTTTACATTAGGTGAATGACCATACCATAATTCAAAAGGTATTTTATTTGTACCTTTCTTGACTTGTACTCCATTCAAGGTGTAAATAATAGTACTTACAACTTCTCTCCAGTAGTTTAGAGAAACATTTTTCTAAATCATTAATATTCTTGCATAGTCTATTACTAATCTATTCCTTCTTTTTGCAATGTCATTCTATGGTGGAGTTCTTAGTGCTGATGTTTATCTCTTGATTCCTTTAACATTGCAAAATGTCTCAAATTTTTTTGATGTAAATTCTCCTCCTCTATCTAATCTCAGGCACTTTAGACTCTTTCCTATTTCTTTCTCAACCCTGGCCAAATACCACTTAAACATTTGAAATACATCACATTTTTGCTTTAAGAACATGGCAATCATCATCCTAGAGTAGTCATCCACAAATAAGATTATGTATCTATCTCCTTGGTAGCTTTGCACTTTTATTGGGCCACATATGTTAGTATGCACTAGTTCTAGTACTTCTTTGGAAGTGTAGGTTTTTCTTTTGAAACTTGACTTGGTCACCTTTCCTAGTTGACATTGTTTACACATTGTATTTTTAGGCTTCTTCAGCTTAGGCAAATCTCTGACTTTCTTCTTTTTGTTGATACTAATCAAATTGTCAAAATTAACATGACACAACCTTTTCTGCCACACCAAACATCATCAAGTCTAACAATAAGAAAGGTTGCATCTTCCATATCTAGGTAAAAAAAATTACTCCTAGTTTGTTCACCTTTATCTATCAAATTTCCATTAGTCTCATAGATTTTGGTAGTTTTGTTTCCAAATTCTACTTTGTAGCCTATATTTCCTAACTATGATACACTAAGCAAAATGTAGTTCAGTCCTTCTACATAGTATGTATTATCACATGAAATTTTTTCTATAAGTTTAATAGAGCCTTTTCATTTGATTTGACATGGAGAATCATTTCCATAGCTAACACTATTTCTATCATACTAAGTAAAGATAATAAACTTACTTTTATCTCCTATCATGTGATGTGAGCATCCACTATCTATGATCCATTTGTCATTCTTGTTCATACAAGTTACCAGTGCTATTGCTTCATCTTCATCTGATTCATCCCTCATGGCTACATAGAATACCTCATCATCATTTTCATTAGAATCCTCTTCAACAATGTAGCATCTTTTTCTTTTGTCCTTGTAATCTCTAGCATCATCTTCTCTTTTGTTCTTGTACTTGTTTCCTTCTTTGTAGTTCTTCTTCTGTGTACACCTTGCAGCAATATGTCCTACTTCATTGCAATTAAAACAAATGATAGGAAACTTACCTTTGAATTTACCTTTTCCTATATGGAATCTTCTAGCCAATAATACTTCTGATTGTTCCACATCTTCCTCATCTATGTTGCTATCACTAGATCCATGTTTTCCTTTTCTACTCTTCTTCTTTGATTTCACCTCCTTAGTATCTTTCATTGATAGCTTAGCCTTGAAAGTAGTTTCAAGACTCTTAGATCTATAGTTATCAAAATTGGACAACTCAAAAGCAGTGAGTCTCCCTACTATTCCTTCAAAAATTATCTAATTTCCTAGGACACACCTTAGTCCTTGGATGGCTAAAATTCTAATAGCATAGATGGGGAGGAAAGTTCTTAAGTATTTACTATTGATAGTGTCATCTTCCAAATGACCACCCAAATTTTTTATTGCACTTACTACTTCTTTCATTCTAGAGGTATATTGAGAAGCATTCTCACCTTTCTCCATTTTCATGTCATCAAATTTTACTTTGAGGCTCACCTTTCTCCATTTTTATGTCATCAAATTTTCCTTTGAGGCTTTCTCTTTTTTCTCTTTGAACATTTTGATCTCCTTCATAGATATCTGACAAGGCTTTCCACATCTTGAATGTAGAATCACATCCTTTTGTGTCATCAAATTCAGAATAGTTGAGTGTAGAGACAATCTCCAGCATTGCCTAATTATGCTCCTTCCTTTTGTTTAAATCATTTGCAATAAGGGATCAAGTTGGATCTACATGTTCCACTCCAATTGAGGTTTTTACATAATCACCTATTGATCCAAGGTGCAGTTTCATTAATCTTTACCATGTAGTGAAGTTATCTTTATTGAGCTTGGGAACTTCTCTCTTGGACATCTTGATCTTCCTGCTTCTAGTACCTTTAAACTAAATTAGCAAATGGCTTTGATACCAATGATTATAAATGATTTAGAATAATTGAGAGGGGGGGTGAATCAGTTATTCAAGGTTGAAATGTTTAATTAAAACTTTTTCATCAAGTAAATTGACCCTATAAAACTATTCATGTATCCAAGTTTAAACTTTCCTACTTAGCAAGTTAGTGTAAATCAACATGTAAGCATAACACATAAAAGATCAACACATAACACAATGATTTACATGGAAACTGAATTTGAGAAAAATCACCAGTAACATGCTACTCAATTCTCACTCTTCTGAAGTGATACCCTATGAAAGTTTTGCCCTATTAAAGGCTACAACACAATATTAAATGTGACCTAGTTAAATATTTTAACCACCCTCTTAGAAGTAGGCCTAGTTAGAGGACTTTAGAACATTCACTTGGAATGTCACCATGTTAAAGGATTTAGAAATGTTTGTTAGACTAACCTAAGTCCATAAGATTTTTCCCTAGCTTGAATAATTGTTAGAGAGTAACAAGGGATTTTGACCTAATACAACTCACAACTTAACTTGTAGATTTTAGATCATAGTTCAGCTCTTCATAATCTTCTTGGCTTTTAGTCTTTGCAGCTTTTTCTCCTTGAGTCTTCATGCTCAATGTACTAGTACAATCTTCTTTCTGACCACTTATTGAAATAGAGTCTTAGTGCTCTATTCTTCCTTCTCCTCTTGATGTCTTATCCTTGACACCTTTTATCCACTTCACAATTTTGGCACCATAGCTCTACTTACTTCTTGACTTGTGACTTCTTAAATAGAAGTCTAGAACTGCTTTTCCCACTCAATTATTCCCTCCTCTAATTTTTTTTTGAATGGATTAGGTAGGATTCATTTAATCTAACCTATATCTTGTTCCTTCTATAAGCATCATGAAGAATCCTCTTGAATTCACCCAAAAATGGTTTACATAAAATTCGGTGCCACTAGCTCATCATCCTTATCCTACAACTAGTTCACAAAATTCAAGGTAACAAACTTATCAGCTTAGACCTAGCGAATATTTGACTTTTCCAATAATGTAGCAGCTCGACACTATTGAAATTTTTGTGCTCAACACATACTGTGTTACTTGGCATCAACTAAATTTTACTGATGCTCGGCACCTATAGTGGATTCACTTGATATACACTAAGTTTTACTAATGTTTGGCACTTGTTACTTTGCTCAGCATGTAACCATACTAGGCTCCTTCTGTATTGCTTGGCATCCACTAGATTTTTCTTTTGTTTGGCACTAACTAGAAATCTACTTAGCTCAAACTAGCTTGCTTAGTACTCACTAATGAACTTAGTTAAGCTTTGTAAATATCCTTGTTGCAACTTATTCTTCCAATGTTTCTAAGTGTGGTCAGCCTTTGTATCTTTCACATATATTATCAATACATCATTTAATGATTGTCTTAATTGATCCTTGCACTTCATTACAAAATCATAACTCAACCTTTCCCTTATGTACTCTTGTGACATCTTGTTGATTAAATCATTTTCATCAATCAATTAAGTGATAGTACTTGGATCTTAGAAGCATTTTTCATTCTAGAAAATGATAGGTTTGACATCAATGACAACACAATAATTGAAAAAATTCTTTATCAACCATCTACCTTCTTTGCAACAATCTTTCTCTTTGATAGTATTCATTTTCAATCATATTTCCAATAATCTCCCCTTTCTTGCAATCAATCTTCTTCTTACAATGATCTTTTCAATCAAATTTTCAACTATCTCATCTAGAGAGGATGCAGCTATAGTGGGAGGTAAAAGATCTTTTGGGAATGGAGGAATGTCTAGATCTCCATACATCTCCCAAAAATAGATCCAAATATCATATAAATCAGTTGACCTCATGTCATCAAGTGAATCCATAACCTCCATATCCATATGTAGAAAGAGGGCACAACAAATGATGGAACCAATACCACCATTGTACGAAAGTCCTTTTACATATGGAAATGCATTATGCTAACTAAGATAAGTGAGAACCAATTGACTCCACTGCTTATAGTTTTTTGTTGTCAAGATAATTAAATCTTCCTCATCCATGATGTATTAATCAATGAACCCCTCAAAATGAAAAAAAATGAACCAACCCCACCAATATATGATTTGGGCACTTTACATGTAGTCTATGTACAATAGGACACTTGTAAAAAATGTACAAAGTGAACTTCTAATTTTTTTGTTTACAACCATCTTTTGAGGTTTAGATCTGGCATTAAGCATTTTAGCTCAGCTATACAACAATTTTGAAAGATAATTAAAGCAATACAATGCAAAAAAGGCCCTAAGTTTAAAAGTGATATTTCTACCTACACAACACTATAATATGATTACAAACATTAGGAGTTGTGACTTGCAAAAAAATTCAAGAATAAAGAGGTCAAACATCCTACACCAATGTGTAGATCACGATATTCTACCCCAAAACAAAAAAAAAAATTGCTTGAAAAAAGGAGCCCCTACGAAGGAGTTATCACTTTTTGAAAATCACCTCTATTATTATTTTTCCTAAATCGCCACTGTTGCACCTTCAAAAATCAATTGACTTTAGATTTCACCTCAAATATCTAATTTTGATGAAACAAAAGTTGATTTGGGGGTTTTTTAACCTTCTAAATATGTTGCCAATATCTGATTTGCACCAAAAACCACCAATCTTTACCTACAAAAAATCTCTCCTACTAGCTTGATGGCCAAAAACATTCCAGACAAACTATGTAGATCCAAAAAATAATGTAGAGAAATTACAGAGACTAAAATAGTAAAATATGCAAATCTAAAAATTAAATTCAGAGATCTAAAATGATCATACGACACTTGCAAATCGGGCCTTAAGGTTCCAGTTTGCAAAAAAAAATTCTCAAATTTGACTATGGCCTAGGGTAGGCAAATTTATAGTCAAATTTCACCAAATTGACATTCAATATGGAATGGTGAGGTCTAATTTGACTCTAGATGCTCCCAATGACTGTGATACTCTGGATTTGGGTCAAGGTGTCCTTAGAGACATGAAGCAAGAAAATGGTCTTGAAGAGAAATTCCCTCAGCTCTAATACCATGTAAGAATTTGATATAGCTCTAATACCATGTAAGAATTTTCCTTAGGAAAAAATCACCCAAGATCAAGGAACTCAATTATAAGAACAATAGTAGACTAAACAAGTATGATCAGAATAACAATATCCAAAATTGATTTATTATCATTTAATGTTCTGTCATATATACATACACACTAGGAGTGCCGAAATATAAAGGCCTCTAGAATGCCTAGGAATCAGCATACTGATAAGTCTTACAACCAAGCACATGTCCATAAGAAGTGGACTATACTCCATTAAGCATAGGAGTAAGTGTGATGATGAGAGGATAAGCCTACAAAGGTATAGCATGCAAAATTATGTTGTAGACACCATGTGTTAAAATAAGAGTGTGAAGAACTATGTTATCAACATGAAAACTTAGTTAATTAAGCAAATCTAGTGTCGTAGACACCATGTGCTGAATTAGAGTTGCTTACTCCAGTGTTGTCAACATGACAACTTATATGAGTACACAAAATCCTAAGTGTCAACCCAAGAAATAATAAAATAATGCATTGACCTAAGTAAACTTAAGTAAAGTGTAAATAGTAAATATTTATTTATACCAATAGTTGGATTGAAGCTGTGAATGAAGATATAGAACAAATAGAGATAAATAAGACTTGGACTCTCATTCCTAGAACCAAGGATAAAAATGTAATTGGCACAAAGTGGGTTTTTAGAAATAAGTTAAATGAAGATGGAGAAATTTCTAGAAATAAAGTAAGGTTATTCTTAAAAGGAATTGATTATGGTGAAACTTTTTCTCCTATTACAAGATTAGAAGGTGTTAGACCTTTACTTTCTTATGTTGGGCATAAAGGATTTAAAGTTTATCAAATGGATGTGAAATCTACATTCTTGAATGGAATTCTTGAAAAGGAGGTTTAAATAAAACAACCTGAAGGTTTTATCAATCCTAGCAAAAATAATATGGTCTATAACTTGCACAAAGTGTTGTATGGTCTCAAGAAAGCTCCCAGAGTTTGGTATGAAAGACTTCATAATTACTTGATAAAGATTAGTTTTCAAAGAAAAAATGATAACAAAAGCCTATATATCAAAGAAGAACTAAACAAGAAGATTATGTTGGTATAAATCTTTGTGGATGACACATTATTTACTAGAAATGATGTCTTATGCAAAGCTTTTTCTAAAGAGATGAGTAAATAATTTGAGATGTCCATGTTTGGCAAGATAAAATTCTCTTTTGGACTATAGATTCAATAGAAAAAGATAGTATCTACATTACGCAATCCAAATATGTCAAGGAGATACTAAAGAAATTTGGAATGGAGGATTCAAGACTAGTTGGAACACATATGTCTTCTAGACATAATATTTTTAAAAATGATGATTCTAAGGAAGTAGATCAGACCACATACAAATCAATGATTGAAAAATTGCAATATGTAGTGCACACAAGATCTGATATTGCATTAGTAGTTGGTATGGTGGCAAGATTCTCAACAAAACCTAAAGAAAATCACATCATGGAAATAAAGAAAATCATGAGGTATCTAAAAAGTACTGAAGACAATGGATTATGGTACAAGAAAGAAGGAAAACTAGATTTGAAATAATTTATAGATGTTGATTGGGCAAGAAGTGTTAATGATAGGAAGAGCACCAATGGTGGAGAATTCTTTCTTGGTAAAAGACTAGTGTCTTGGACAAGTAAGGAGTAGAATTGCATTTCTTAGTCTACAACAAAGGTAGAGTATATGGCAACAACAGTTGATTGCTCAAATGTTGTTTGGTTCAAAATATTGTTGGCATGTATGAAGATAAAGATCAAGGATCTAGTGGTTATCTTTTATGATAACATCAATGCAATTAATATATCAAAGAATGCAATGATGCATACCAAAAAAAAGCACATTTCTATATATTATCATTTTCTAAGAGAATTGGTGCAAGCTAAAGAGGTAAGATTGGAATATCTAAATACTAAAGAACAAAGTGTGAACATGTTCACTAAACTATTACTTAAGGAGGAATTTTTGTATCTAAGAGGTAAGTTAGGGTTAATTCTCATATCTGAAGCTCATTAAATGAATTTTAGCAATGAATCAACCAAAACATGTTGAAGATCAGACAAGTTGATGTAGTATTGAAAAGGACATATTGCATATGAATTAGTACATGAGGTACACTGATATTCTGAATATTGTCTTTGGCATGAGATTTCAAAGAGGGGGAGTTTGTTGTCATATCACAAATATTTTCTAAAGAGGGAGAGTGTATATTTCATATAAATTATATTTGATGTTAGAAAAAGAAGATGAACTTGGTCTGATACCAAAGAAGAGTTTGCTATCAGAAGAATATATTGAAGGCATATTTTGCTAACAAAGGGAGAAACTAAAGGTAGGGGATTTCACACTGATAAAGGGATTTCTCATGGATGAGAATTAGAATGAAACTAAGAATATAATCCTTACTTTATTCTTGCTCTAAAATTTCATTGTATTCTGACATGTAGTGTTCCCATCATGCCAAAGAGGGAGATTGTTCAAAATAATTGGTTAATTGTGTATTTTCTTTGATGCTATGAAAAATGTCATATCTTTTCTAGTTAATGCATGTTGAGCTCACTAAGGCATGTGTTTGTTGAGAATTCTAGAGTTTGCCAAGTTTAGAATATATTGTCTACTAAGTTCACTTGGGAGATAAAGAGAAGTTAGCAAAATTTGATTGTTAACCATGCTCACTTAGTTAATGAAGGAAAAGTTGGATGGAACCAATGTTGATTGAGCTCACTCAGTTACCAAAGGAACTTTTTGAAAATGCAGTGTTAATCAAGTTCACTAGTTAACATGGGAAAATCATTTATGAGTTAGTGTCTACCAAGCAAGGTCAGCTAATTAAGGATTTTTTTGTTTTGGCATATTAAGTTCAATACTTTTGTTTGTTGGTCCTAGCTCAATGAGGAGATGAATATTAAGTATTATAAGTTGTATTCAAGCTGAATTCACAATGTGTATGATATAAATAAAAGGTCAAGTGAACGATTGAATGCGTGAAAGTGAATAGAAGATTTGAAGATGCTTAGAGGAAGAGAAGTAGAAGAAGAGAAGTAGAAGGATAAGAAGAATATCCTTGTAGAGCTGCAAAGATACATTTGATCATAAAGGATCAAGTATAAAATCTAGAATTGAGATCTATAATTAGAAAAATCAAGTCATCTCATTGTTACTCTCTAACCATTGTAGCAGTGATCTAAATCTCTTAATAGAGTTAGTTTAATAGCTATTTGTAAATTCTCTAACAATGTGGCATTTCTAGATTGAAGTGTTTGAAGACCTCTAACAAAGCCACTTCTAATAGGGTTATTAATTCATCTAAGTAGGTCACACCTAACATTTTTTTTTGCAACCTTTAACAGAGTTGGCTCCTAACAAGGCTCACTTTACAAGAGTGAAAATCAGTAGCTAGTTGCAATTGGTAGTTTTTCCCAAATTGGGTTTCCACCTTAGATCTTGGTGTCACTTGTGTTCATGCTATTTATGTTATGTGTATGCAACTAAGTTAAGAAATTTTAATCACAGATAATATATTAAGATTTGCATGTTAAGAATTTGTCAAGTTACAACAAATTTACTAGTGTTGTCTGAGTTGTGTGCTTACTGAGCATCAGTATTTTTAGTGAAGTTCATGTTTTGTGTTGACATCATAGGTATCTAGGATTTATTTTAGTGGTTAATAATTCACCCCTCCCCTCTCAGTTACTCCTCTTATATTTTCAATAGCTGAAAGCTATGACTTGTACAAGTAGACATAAAATTTGAAATAGTTTTAAAGTAGTTTTCATAGTTTTACTATTTTATTATGTAATAAACATTATGTAAACTATTCATTTCTTTTCAAACAGATATTGGTGGCCCTCCAAATTCATCAAACATTGTATAAACTTGAGTTTTGAATGAAATGAAACACTTTTGGCTTGCATAATCTATTGTACTAAAATTCTTATATGCATATTAGAATTAACAATACCACTGGTATCACACCAGGTGTTGTAATCCATTATCATAATTTAGATAAGTAGTATCAAAGCTTATTTACTCTTGTATATCCCATTGTATGTGATCATCATATGGATGGTTTGGATTGGGTATGAGAGATCCTTCAAATTATCTTCCTTTGAGATATGCGTGATTGTAGATGGAAAAATAGTAGGCTAATGTAATTGAAGGATCCTTCAAAACACTAGTGAAAGATTAATTGAATAAAAAATGGGAAAAAATAATGAAGAAATTTTCACAAATGTTGGGAAAACAAGTGTCGCATGCCAATCTAAGGAATTCAATATTTGGAAGGTAAACTCCATTTAAAGTACAAGAAAATCTTGATATCCTAAAATTTCAAGGGAAAATTGATGCAGATGTTGTTAATGATTGGTTGTAAAAATTGGATAGGTACTTTTGTGTTAATAATTTACCAAATATTAAAAAAATCACCTTTGCCCTCCTCAAAGTTGAGAATTATGTGAAGTTTGAATGGGAAGTTTATAAAAACTAAAAAAGCCCAAGATGTACATGGATTTTTTTATTATTGGATAGCACACCCACATGGGAAGATTTTTTGAAGCACATATAATAATAATATTATCCTAAAGAAACATATGAACAAAAATATATCCAATGGAAATTACTTCGATAGAAGAAGGACCAATCAATTTAGAAGTACACTAACATATTTCATTCTCTCTTTGCAAAGATTTTAATCAAAGATTTAGAAAAATGTTGAGTTTTGAAGTATTAAGAGTGGTTTTCATAGGTACATCTAGACTGAAATGGATTTCTTTAATACTAAGATAGTGTCTAGTTCTTTCAAATATGCATAAAAATTTGATGAGAAGTTAAACAAAATGGAGAAGGAAAACTCAATGAACAAAAAATTTAAAGGTGAAGGTAATAAACCTATAGGGAAACAAATAGCCAAAGAGCTATTTCCAAATTCACTAGCAAAGAATATATGGAGTGTGAAGAAAATAGGCCAAGAATCAGGTATGTAGTGTGAAGTTCACAAAAGTCCCTCTCATAACACAAAAGATTGTAGAACTATAAAAAATATAATGATGGAAACCCATGAAGAAACTACTAAACATAACATGGTAGATTTTGGAAAACAAAAGGATGATGAAAAAACCATTCAGATTGACCCATATGCTACAGTGCCCACTACAAAAATATTTCCTCAAGATGATGATGAGAGATTATTTCATTCACAAATATAGGTAGGGGGAAAATATTTGCATTTTATTGTTGATAGTGGTAGCCAAATAAATTTGATATCTATTGAGATTGTAATAAGACTAAATTTGAAGACAACACCACACCCACACCAATATTCTATTGGATGGGTAAGCCAAGGGTGAGACATTCAAGTAAATAAACAATGTCATATTTGATACTCTATACAACCATTCAAAGATGATGTAATCTCTAATGTAGATCCTCTTATGTGTGTGATATTTCATGGGGACATCCATACATGTATTAGTGTCATGGGGTATATGAATCTAGGTCAAGAAGTGTGATAATAAAATTGAATAAAAAAAAGTATTCAATACCAAAGGTAAGTCCTACTCACTCTACATCTTTGATTAGTGTAAAATAATGTAGAAGATTGATTTCCCAAATTGGTACATTTGTGTTATTAATGATTCATTCTGACAAAGAGAAAAGAGTTGTATATAATTCGGATAGCACCATGCCCATCATAACAAAACAAAAAGGTCAATGGAGTATATTTTCACAAAATATCAAAATGTGTTTGAGTTATGAGTATGACTACCCTCATACTACCAAGTTAGACATTCTATTAATTTGATTCCAAGGACACCATTACCTAACAAGCTAGTATATAGGATATTCATGTTATAAAATGAGGAGATCAAAAGGAAGATACAAGAATTAATTTATAAGGGGCATAGTCACCCAAGTGCATCTCCTTGCAATAGCCCAATTGTACTTGTAAAGAAAAAGGATGGAACATGAATATTTTGTATTGACTATAGAGTATTTAATAAGATCACTATAAAAAATAGATATCTAATCCCTTAGATAGATGATCTATTGGACTAGCTTAGAGGGGCAAATTCTTCACTAAAATTGATTTAAAATATGGGTACCATCTAGTGCCAATTGATCAAATAGATGTATAGAAGTGTTACTAATTTTTACCACACTGTACAAATTGGTATAACTTTTATCATTATTCTTAGGGTGCTTGTCTATCATTTCTGACAATGTTGCCACCCTCATGAAAGCTCTATGGTGTTGGTCATATCCCACATTTTGGTGTTATTCATAGAATGCCATGCAAACATATAGGGGATACATAAAAAATTTGGTTGTATATTCTTTCCTTTATATGTCTATGATACTTGGATATTTTTCATATTATAAGACCTTACCTATAATGTACTTTAGGTTGTGATCTTGCAAAATTGTTCCTGTTGCACCATCGATACTTTATGATCACTAACAATATTAGCAGCTATGAAGATGTGAGGTAATTTTCATAATGGTCATCACACCCTCATGAGGGTTCGTGCTAACATTCAGGATCATGTTGCAAAGGAGTGAAAGTTGTCAGTTGCATGATCACAAATGGTCAGGTAAGATCTAAGTTCTAAGTTTCAAAGATGCAACTGATGGTTTTTATATCTTCACATGTAGTCAAGGTTAACTTGGGGTTAAGGTTACAAAACAATGAAATCTTTGGTTGCCTTTTCATAGGGTTAAGTACTAAACTCAAGTTTTAGGTTGCAAGGAAGTGATGAGTCATCACCTATCCCCATGAACCCCTCTCTAGTTTTCAAGATGTAAATGGTGTATCTTCCTAGCCATTAGATTTTAGCAAACCAATGTTTGTCACTTTCCTACTTTTCAAAGTTAAATGGAGAATAGCCAAAATGGGAATACAAACATTAGACACATGTCTTGGTAGGCATGGTTCATAAGAGATCCTTCATTGCAAGGTCATAGGGTTAGGAGGTACGTCAATCCAATTAGTTTTCAAAGGAGTGTCTTGTTGAATAAAAGTAGTTAGATTGAATCGATGTCACTTTATCAAAAAGCTTCAATGTTCCAAGTTGCAAGGATGTGATGAAGGCATTCAAGTGGCTATTGATGTTTTGCAGTGGTTAGGAAAAGGAAATAGTTTGTATTTGCAAAGTGACGATCAACAATTTAGTTGGTCTTTGTAGCCTCACAGGTCAATATGGTAAATAAGGAAAATAGGTTTTAATGGTGTGAAGGATAAAATTAGTAGTGAAGCTTAGCATTATCGTAATATCACTTGTAGTTAGAGACCCTAAAGTTCAAGTCGTGAAGTTGTTAAAAGGGAGTGGAAACAATTAAGTTAAGGTGATTGCATCTTTGCATGAGGTTAAGATTGAATTGAGATTAGAATTGTGAAATGGAAAAAATCTCATAGTCAAAGCATCACACACTTAGGATTTGAAAGAACAATCTCAAATTGTGAAGCTGCAAGGAGTGTCTAATAGTAAAAGGGAATAACCATCACACCATTGCAAGGGCTCAAAATTGAAGTGTTTTAAGTTGCAAATGTATGAGAAGGTGATCAAAGAAGTTAAGGCATGGGCATTCGCAACATCACTAAGAGTTAGGGTTAACCCCAGGTCAAGGTTGCAAAATTGTGAAACACTTTGTTCATATCTTCGCTTGATTAATGTAGTGTTTAGAGTTTTGAGCTATGAGGAAATGAACAATAAAAATGTTAAGACCAAGGAGACTAGTGCAACATCGCAATGATTCATCTGTAGTTCTAATTTTTTGTTTCAAAGTTGGAAAAAGAGTTGGCAATCATCCAAGGTAGTGAACACAATGTTGTGTAGTTAAGTAAGCTTTGTATCTAGTGATTGCAAAGAGGCAATGTAGTTAACAATAAAGGCATCACAACATTGTACGTACAATAAATCTTAAGTTCTAAATCATCGTGAAGATGCAAAGTAGTTAGTTGATGGTCATTACAAGGTCACATGAGCTAGGGAACTAGAATGATGGATATTTGTGAGAGATTGTAAGGCATAGAAAGGGCTAGGGGAAGCTTTCCAAGGTTACATCCATAAAAAGAATATGTCATTTAGTGTTCTGATCTTGTGATAGGTTGTCATCATAAAGTCACAAGTAGGGAAATGTCAAGTTGAGTAGGGCAAGGTGCATGGGCACAAAGAAATCAAGCATGTGTTAGTAAGTCTTCAAGGAATGATAGAGGACCCTCAACCTATCAAATTTGAGAAAAGTACAGGGTGTTGGGACTCAAAATTAAAGCCCTGATTTTGAGTACCATCCTAAAAATCAAGCCCTATAAGAAATTTTTGATGTATGCGTACCTGGCTATCTATTTGAGGCTAAAAGGTCTTTAATATTTTTGACACATCACATTTAGTATATCCACTCATTCTATGAAGATAAATTGTCACTCTAAGCCATTTTGTGAAGTTCCATTTTGAGTAATATAAAAATCTGCATTTTTGCCTAAGTGTCAAACAATGATAGTAGGTCTTGTTTGCAATTGAATATCTAGCACCCAATTATGTTTCATGACTTGCTACTCTAGGAGTGTATAGTTTCCATGCCAAAGAACCTATATTTTAGATTTTGAGTCATTTTGATATGTTTTCACTAGATTTTGAATCCCTCAAAGGTGGTCATTTAATGTTGTCATGCTGATGCAAATTGTTTAGAATTATGGGAGACCCTATTTGACTTGTTATAACATTTACATAGTTGACTAAAATGAAAAAAATCCTTTTGAATTGCATTCCAATGGTCAGAGACTTTCTACTTTTCAATTTTCAGCTTATGAAAAAAATGTTTGATCTATTTTCAAATGCGATTCGAAATGCAATTTGTAAAGTTTTATTGGTATCAATAAATGCAAATTGGTTAGTACCCCTATTCATAATGTCATATCTTTGAATCTGTGATAACTGAGATTGGATGGATTGTACCATGGTGTTCTACTTTGAAAATTCTTTAAGTGTGCTAGTTTTCAAATTTTGACAAATCCATTTGCACACTTTCCCAAGTCCATTCTATTAGCAAAAACCACTTTTTTGCCAGTGTTTCCAGTGCTGCAAATCTGAATAGCCCACTTTGACCATTTTCCAAATGCTTCTTGTTATTCATCATGAGCCCTAGTTTTAGATTCATGTTTTCCTCATGACAGTGAACCAATGCCCTAGTTTTTTTCTCCCCAAGTGTCAATTGTCCCTATTTTCAAAGCTGAATATGAACATGTTTTGAAAATTTGATAGTCAATATCTTTTGACTAAGACTTTTTCATGATACAAGAATTGGTAGGGTAAGAATATATGGACCAAAGTATTAGTGCATCTGATTTCATAGCCTAGTTAGGTATTTTGATAAGTTTTTAAAGCAAGTCAAAGGATCTCCTGGCACAAAATTGGTAGTCTACAAAAAGATATAAAATGAGTTGTAAAAGTATTTCTAATGGTCAAATTTATTGAAATTCAATGCGAGATGGTGAATGGATTAGTTTGAATGATCAAGTGTTTGAAAACAAAAATAAATTTAGCTGGACCCACTCTGAGGCCTAACTAACTTCATTAGATTTGTGACAACTAGTAAGGATTTAGCATGTTTTGAAAAGAGTGGACATAATGATTTTGATTATTATAAAATTTCAATGTATGTATTTTTTTGGTGATACCAAATTGATCCATGGAGGCATACACTTGATGAACTTAATTGGATATGCACAGTGATCATAGAGGAAGGCATTGAATATGCCATGAAAACGTGTTTGTTTCACATTATTGGGAGCCTATTTTTACCTCCTATTTGATGTGTGAATGACACCAATATGATAAGTAAAGATAAAATGATATGACACCAATTTCAAACTTTATGTAAAACAAAAATTGAACTTGCAAAGATTTGCTTGCATATCAATAAACTTAATGGATAGTTTGTCCTGCCAAATATGTAGCCTGCTATCATGACTTTTGTGTCATCATTGCTAGTAAGGAAGATCTATTCCCATCTGTTGGGTTGGGTTTGGTTGGAGTAGAATCTCCACCAAAGGAAAATTAGAAGAGCAAAGCATCAAGTGCACATTTCAAGCCACTAATAATGAAATGGTGATCTATCCTTCCCATAACATTACATATGTTGGAGTCATCATCAAGGCAGTCTCTTGCTTGTTGTATGGAAAATTTTTGAAGCAAAACCAATCATAGATGTTAGTAAGACCAAAAGCTCTCCTCCATGATGCTCATATGAGATCAAGTTTCTTCTCACCATCATAGCATGGTGAGATCAAATAGAATAGTTATGGTAGGGTATCCATATGAGAGTAGCTAGCCCATATAGGGGGCACCATTCTATACCTATGTCTAATAGGGGAATCATGTGTTACATCTCCAAGCCATTGGAGGAGATTGGAGAAGGGAATGCATTGGAGATTAGGGAATTTGGACATATCTTTCTTCCCAAGGATATTGTCTCTTTCCATATGGCAAATCTTTTGCATAGAAAACAATGAAAGGGTGCCATTAGGTAGTGTTCTTGAAAAAAAAAAAAAAAACCTCTCAAGGATGCTAAATGGAGAATGGCCAAGAGATTTAGAGATATGGATAGGGGGTTAGGTCATAACAAAGCACCTTTCTCATCATTTCTATGATAGAATGAGACCTTCAATCACGGGCTACTACTATCAATCATAGGTGCCTAATCCCTAGGTGGGGCTTGATGCGTCCATTCTCACATTGAACACATGTGCCACATGTCTTTATGTAGAAGCAGCTCACAGGCAACAAAGAGCAAGCCAAAATTGGTTTTGAATAGAGCAAAGGGAAGATAAAGAATAAACTATCCCACATTGCCCATGTTGGAGGATTTTCATGTGTTTAAATACTAAGGCATGCAATGTAATAGTTTCTTGAAAGACATAGGCTTTTGTAAGCCACAAATAGCAAGCTCATGATGGACCCCAGCTGGCTAGTGGAAGGAGTTAATTTTGATCAACCACATGCATTATGAGTAGTGGCATGGAGCTAGTTGGATCAAAAAAGACTAAATGCACTAGATGACAACACATGGACCCATTAGACGATGGTCACTATGTTACCAAAATAAATGCTTGAAATGGCATGATGACTCAACACTAATGTAGCAAAAGATAGGGTACTAACATGGTGGTGTGTGAAAATTAGGTAAGGACACATTGCAATAACGTGTCAAGGTTAGAAAAATGATATGGTGCCATGTGACATACATGTGGCATCCAAGTGGATTTAGGAGAAATAAAATATAATTTTTAAAAATATTTTATTCAATTGTTTGAAATAGGCATTTGTCGCAAAAAATCAAGGTTATAATTTTAAAAGCTATATTTATGCTATATTATTTTTAAAAAATTTAAATATTTTTCATTTTAATGTGCAAAGCTAAAGTTTGTACCTGGAACTTTGAATGGATATCAAGGATGCATTTTTTTTCTCAAATGATGGGCTCCAATATATAGTTGAAATCGACAAAAGATAGACTTTTTGATTTTGGAGTTGTTTTTTGAATAGGTGGTCATTGGTGCATGCTATAGGGGGATTTGTAATTCCTATGAATCCATGGTTTTTGATAGGTGTTTCATGTTTTAAGTTGCAAATATCAATTGTGGTGACACTTGGCATACTTGATTGTTCTAGCATGTGATATTTTGATCCTAGTTGAAGTATTTAGCTTCTAATTAGCAATTTGATGTATATCTGGTGGAAAATTTGGTAGTTGTTGTATGCCAAATTAGGTATGTTTTTCATCAAATGTTGAGGATATTTTCAACTTTGGAGGAAAAATGGGTGAGGATTTGATTTGCTAGTGGTTGGGAGAGATTAGAGAGATATTTTTAACTTATTGGCGAAGTTTTCCAAGTGGACAAATGGTGGTTGTAGAATAGATTTAGGAATTCATTCCTTGTCTATATCTTTCATGTCTTCTTTCTTTGAAAGGATTTTTTGTTGGTTTTACTTCTTGTCTATTGAGCAGAGCTCTAGCTATAAAGGCTACACAGCCATTCTTGTGTAGGTTTCTAGGTTCATTTCATGTATTGTTTCTCTGAGATAATGAAAATTTATGATAGATCATGTAATATATCCTAAGTTTCATTTAGTGTTACCAGTTAATGTATTTATTCTTTCCAAGGATAAATACAAAAGGGGATTTACAATGAATTATCTATGTTCTCTTATTTTGTCTCCTAATTTATCATATTATATTAACTTTGTGAT
Source organism: Cupressus sempervirens (assembly GCA_028749045.1). NCBI lineage: Eukaryota > Viridiplantae > Streptophyta > Pinopsida > Cupressales > Cupressaceae > Cupressus > Cupressus sempervirens. Next base: position 698,960,558 of record CM053790.1, read on the forward strand.
TGAATGAATAAGGTTCATTTAATTTAAGATAGCTTGGATGAGTTGTGCATCAAATCTATTGTTGTTTTTAATTCAAGTATTTGAGTAAATTCTTCAATGATTTGATAGGGTTTTTGGGTGTATGGAGGGATACTAGTAAGAATGGTGTTTGGGGATTTTAGTTGATAAATTTAATTGTAAGGCAATAAAGTTAGGTCATCCTATTGGTAGTGAATCTATGTTGCAATGGATAAAGCACTAATCACTAAATCAGATGCAAGATGAGATGAAGGTCATTTGCACAAATCAATTCAAGTTTTCATGTTTTTTAGTGGGTTGAAAGGAATTAACCCTCACTTAGCTTATGGGTTCATAGGTTATGATTTGTAGCTATTTCATTCCTATGTTATTGCAAAGTATCAGAAGATATAGGAGTTTTATATGTTATTAATAAGTTCAAATTTTATGTTTATTTGCATTGGTACCATATATTAGAACCTCAAGGTTAATTCACCTAAGTTTTACAAAGCCTAAAGTGAAGAAGGAGTTATGCCTTATAGTTGGCCCAAGATTTGCAATCAAGTGCATCCATCATAGGAAGTTGCTAGCCTTAGATGTATTGGTTTGGTTTTCATAGTTATTTTTAAATCTGTTAAATTAGGAGCCAAAAAAATGGTGACTCTGCTAGAGAGATGATGGAAAATAAGCCTAGTTAAAAGGACAAGAACCTCTGGCATGAATTGAATATTTCAGTCTTGTTTTTCAGTATGGTTTAAGGAGCTGGAAATCTTTGATATATTGTACATATGTAGTTTTGTATGCAATTTTTTGTGTTCCCCAATTATGCTTTATTCATGGACATTAGTATGTTGTAAGATTGGATGTAAATTTTATTTTGTAACTATTAGAGTTAATCTTCAATTAGCTTAGTTTTTCATGTGTTGTTGAGAAAGTTTCAAAGTCGGAATTGTTTAGAAGTGTTTGCTCTCTTCGAAGTGTTTAATGATTTGCAAGTCCCATAAGTTAAAAGTTCTGTTCAAAATTTTCATGTTATAAATTAGGTTATAAATATTTCTCATGATCATGAGTGGTGACTCTCTAAAATATCTCTATACCAATGCAAATTGGTTCTATATAAATGTTTTCAAGAGCTTTCAACTAAATTCTACAAATCTAAAAGTTTTCTAAGAAGGTGTAAGCAATAAGAGAGAATTTCTGTGTTCTTGTTTGATAAGTTTTGATGTGTTGTATGTGACTTTCTATCATAAGAATTTTGAATGTTAAAGGTAAATCACAGTAGTGATTTCATTTTGATCTCCTCAAGGAGATGTTGGCTCTACAAGGATTTGATTAGTGGTGTGAAGAATTGAAGCTTGCACTATAATGAGCCCTTTTATAGATTCATGAAAGATTTATAATCATGCTAAATAATCAAATGTTTTTTTTCTTTAACTACTACTTCTATATCCAAGAAGGGTAAAATTACTGTGCTTGAGTAGAAATAGGCTCCAAGAGGCTTCCTCATGACCAAAGCCCATTTTAGGAATCTTCTCCTCACTGGACCCAAATTACTCTACTCGTCACAAACTCCCTCTTTGTTAGAAATATAGAAGTGTCAAATTTGATAAATTTGGATGGTTAAATATTTATATATTGCTAGAATTTTCATGATTTTTATCATAGTTCTATTGTTGCTTAATAATGGATTTTGAACAAATGTAATTAAATCAATTTAAGTTATTATTAAAAGGAAAGACCCATCATTGTTATTTGTCTTCATAAGAATTTTTAATAAAAAATAATACAAAACTAATATGAGATTGAAGTGTGTTCCCAATGAGAATGTTGTGTACCTTGTTCTATGACCTATGCATAGTCAAAACTAATTTGCAAAATTTATTAAGGGGTATGGTCTCTATCCACGTAGCTTGTATTCAGGGAACCTTTTCCAAAAGAGGATATCTTTTGTTGCACGACCCCTCTATGTCACCACCTTCCTTGTTGGTATTCTTGTTCGAATAAATATTATAATACTTTTAATTCCAAAGGTATGTAATTGCATGTTTACAATAATTCTGATCTTCCATATGCCTTACCTTAGTGTGGGATTGTGGTCCTTTATACTATGAGATGATGATGTGGAAAAACATGTCTCCTTACTTAAATTTATATTGTATCTACTTATTAATTAATGATGCAGTTATGAGGGATAAATAAATAATCATATATAGATTTTTTTATTTGTAATTACATTTAATTAACCATTTATAATAATCAATAGATAAGATTATATTGCCATGTAATTACTATATTAAAAACATTTAAGTGTAAATAAGATTATGTTGCTATTTGGCTATTATATTAAAAACATTTACTTGATAAAAATATACATCAATGATCATTATATAAAGAATTTGTAGGTTTACTATATTAAAAATCATTTAATTGATAAAATATAGACATTGATGATAATTATATTGAAAAATAAAAAATTTATGAGTGACTATATTATTGAGGGTCTATGATAGTCCACCCTTCCTAAATTTTCTTGTCCTCAAGCAATTTTGGATGTGACATGATTTCTTCATTCATCCATGTAGCATCTTCTTTGGGAAGTTTTTGCATTTAACCAAATATTCTAGAATAGTTTAGTTCTATAATCTTCTTTCCCTTTTATCAAGGATCACCTTTGGTTCTAATATTAGTTTCCCCTCATCAGCAAGTGGTGGTAAGTCAACACTTGGGCTAATTTTTCTTCCCAAAACCTTCTTGGGTCAGGACACATGGAAGATGTTGTGGATTCTACTATTCTTAGGTAGTTCAATTTCATAGGCTACAACTCCTATCTTTCTTATAATTTTTTAGCGACCATAGATGCACGGCTTCAATTTTTCTACTCCATTTTTCTTAAGGGTTGATTGTTTGTAGGGTTGTAGTCTTAGGAATACCAAGTCACCCATCTCAAATACTCTTTCCACATGCTTCTAATTTTCATACATTTTTTCTTGATTTTGAGAATGATATAAATTATCCTTAAGGGCATTCATAATATCAACATATTGTAGGGAAAAATCTTTAGCTCCCTGTACATTGCTTTCCTGAATGATCAAGTCCCCAAAGGTGGTTACCTCATACCCATATAATGCCTTAAATGGACTCATTTTAATGTAGCAACTTAATCCATGTATTTTTTTGTCCTGTTACATAATTCCTAACATATCCTTCTATCCATTTGTTAATGATCTCGGTCTGTCTATCTATTTGTGGGTGATAACTTATGCTTGGGGTTAAGTCAATTCCTACTAGTTAGAACAATTCTTGCCAAAATAAGCTAAGGAACTTACAATCTCTGTCACTAATGATATTTTTTAGCAATCCATGTAATCTAAAGACTTCTTTGAAAAATAATTCTACTAACTGGGGTGACTTGTAGTGTGTACATATTGCAAAGAAATGTACATATTTAGTTAGTCTATCTACTACTACAAAAATGCAATCCTTATCTTGTACTTTTGGTAATCCTATGATGAAGTCCATAGAAATGCTTTCCCATTTTTTATTTGGAATGGGTAATGGGTGCATAAGGCCAGCTAGATAATTATTCTCTACTTTGTTCTTTTGATAGGTAATGCATTCTTGGATGTACTTCTTAATATCTTTCTTGAGTCATTTCCTTGCTTATCTTTCTTTAATTTGTTTATAGGTCTTATAGAATCCTAAATGTCCTGACAAAGGGTTGTCATGGTATTCTTTCATGATTTTTCTTTTGATCTTGGAATTTGTTGTAAGAAGTATCATTCCTTTGTATAGTATGAGTTCCTCCATTATTGCATATTCATCATTGGGTGCCTAACCTTCTATTATTCCCCTTGCCAATGGATCTTTAGCATATTCTATATTGATATCCCCTTTCCAATCCTTAGTGATGCTCACTATGGAGTTTACATGTGCTTGATGAGATAGGGCATCTACTACAACATTATTAGAGCCTTTAACTTATTTGATGTCAAAGTTATAATCTTGTATTTTACTTACCCATTTTTGTTGGTGATCATTGATCCTTTTGGTTCATAAAAAATCTCAAGTTGTTATGATCCAACTTAATGTTGAACTTTCCACAAACCAAATATTGCTTAAATTTAACTAAGGCATGCATGATGGCTAACATTTAATTATCATAGAAGGAGTAACAACATTAACTTTTTTTCAACTTATGGCTTTTGAAAGCTATAGAATGTTTATTTTGCATAAGGACTGCACCAATTCCTTCTCTGGAAGTGATGCGGGAGCATCCAGAGGTATAAGGGCAATCCTGTGTCACCCAAAAAAATTTACTTAGACTTAGTTTCTATTTCATGTCTTTACATTTTTGGATACCCATTTGGCTCAAATAAAGGTTCCAACTCTCATAGTTCAACTATCAGTGCGTTCGAAAATCCTGAAAAAATAGGAGCATGTATTTGGGCCATCATTTCGGTAAACTAGAAGGTGTGAATTGGCCAGATGAATGTAATCATGATTTAGAGCATTCCAAAAAAAGAATCAGGTCAATAGGCCCCACGGTTTGAAAGTTATTACAGTTTTTTGGGTTTTGGAGACCTCCTAAGAATGCTTCAAAGTCAGGTTTGGGGCATTAAATGACCTTAAAAAGGGTTGAAAAATGGGGTACGAGTGAAGCTTGTACATAGGGCTATAGAGCACTTCGAGATCTTTTCCAAAATGTAAACGGTTCATCAATCGGAGCTACGGTTCAAAAGTTATGCCTCCCGAAAGTTCGGTTACCGTTTCTGGATTCTTCTAGATTTGCACCGACTTCTAACGCAGCTTCCGAAACCTTCTATTTCATCGGTGGATGCCTACTAGCACTTTCTAGAATGTACTCCTAGTCCTTAACCCTCTAGGGTCTATTTAAGGAGATTTTTGGCATTTTAAAAGGCAGTTCGGAGTGGAGTTTGAGAGGAGGTGCTAAAAAGAGAAATATTCTCCAGATTTATGCTATTGTAAGCCCTTAGGGCATGTTCTAAAGTTTATTTTCTCTGTACTATTTGTACTAGCTTATTTTCTCAGTTAATATAATTTCCCTTTTCTGTTGTATCCATTATGTTCTTGGGTTGTGTCCCCATCAGGAAGCATCACACTCTACTTCAAAAAGATGGGAAAAATCTGGAATAGCCAATACTAGGCATGAAATCATAGCTTCTTTAAGACTTTCAAAATATTTTTGTGTGCTCTCACTCCATTGGAAAGCTCCCTTCTTAGTTAAATTGGTTAATGGGGTGGTTATGTTGGAGAATCCCTTGATGAATCGTTGGTAGTAGTTGCACAATCCTAAAAAACCTCAAAGTTGTGTTAGGGTTCTAGGTGTTTCCGACTCCTTTATTGCTTTAATCTTTTCTTCATCCATGCTCACTCCTTTACTAATTTTGTGACCTATATAGAAGATTTCTTCTAGTCTAAATTCATATTTTGAGTCTTTAGCATATAAGGACTTTGATTCCAGAATATTAAGTACTTCTTCGATGTGTTGGAGGTGCTCTTCCCATGCTCACCTATAAATAAGGATATCATCAAAGAATATGAGTAAGAAATTCATTAATTGTTTCTAAAATGTGTGATTCATACATGATTGGAAAGTAGCTAGGGCATTAGTAAGTCTAAATGGTTGAACTAAAAACTCAAAATGTCCATAGTGACACCTAAATGTTGTTTTGGGCACATCTTCCTCTCTCATTCTTATTTGGTGGTAACCTGATCTCAAACCTATTTTTGAAAATTATTTGACTCCATGAATCTCATCAATGATTTCATCTACTCTTGGAATGGGATATTGATTCTTGGTAGTTTTATTGTTTAAGGCCTAGTAATCTATGCACATTCACATGGTTCCATCTTTCTTTTTGACAAACACTACTGAGGATGCAAAAGGACTCAAACTAGGTTGTATGTGGCCCATTTCTAGAAGTTCATTTATTGTCTTTTCTATTTCATCCTTATATTTTTGTGGGTATCTATATGGAGTAGTGATCACTAGTTTTGTTGCTTTTTCCAATTCTATATTATGTTCAAAACCTGATTTTGGGGGTAATCATGGTGGGATATCATCAAATACTCTATGGTATTTTTTTAGAATAGGTTGTATATCAATATGGATAGGAGGTTTTTTTTCCCTAGCTTTATCCAAGACTAGACATTGGGTAGCCCACTCACCCCGCCCATGCCTACATATCCTCTCAATTGTTTTACAAGAGACTAGTTGTGGTGATCCATCTGGAATTCCTTCTAGGGTTATTTCTTGACCTTCCTGCATAAAGTAGATTTTTAATTTTGAGAGATCAAAATTAAAGCATCCCAAAGAGAAAATCCAAGGTGATCCTAATATTATATCATTATTTAGTGGGACTACATGTAAGTCTTCTTTGACACAATGGTTACCTAACATAAATTCTTGTTGGGGAATCATCTTTGTGCACCTAACTAGAGATATTGTGGCTTGAACAACTATAAATCCTTTGAATTCTTGATTCTTTAATCTCATTTTGCAACTAGTCTCTCATCAATAAAGTTGTAAGATGATCCACTATCAATTAAGGTCAACACTTTTATCCCTTCAAGAGTACTTTTGATTCTTAATACTTGATGCTTATTTGATCTTGTGTTAGTGGATACTATCCCCATTTCTTCTTCTTCATCATCATCTTTTGGTCTTGGATTTTTTCTTGAGTGGTCATCTTCTTCATTGGAGGTGATTTCAATATTGTTTTCTCTACCTCTTTTTTCACATTTATGGCCTGGGACCCATTCTTCTTTGCATTTAAAGCATGTCTTCCTCCTTTTAGTATTTCCATTTTTGCAAATGTGATTCCTATCCCAAGGTTCCTAACATAAATAGCATTGTCTTCTTCTTCTCATCATCTCTCTTTCTTTCTGTATAGGAGTTTCCTCTTTTTTTTTGGAATGTCTTATTGTGATGGCTTGTTGTTTTACTATTTGATGATGATTCTAGATTTAGTGCTGCTTCAAAAGCATCTTCAAGGTTTTTGGGTTTGAGGGTGCTAACCAACCCTTTAAGGGGTTCTTTCAACCCTTCCAAGAATATGTAAGTGAGTCTATCTTTATCCATTACTATAACTCACAGTAATAGTATGTTGAACTCATTAATGTAATTCTCAACTATCCCATATTTTTTGATATGTGTTAGTCTTTTAAAATCTTCTTAGGGATGTTTTCTATCAAATCTTTTCATAAATTTTTATGTGAATTCTTTGTATGAGGTAATATTCTCATGGCCCCATGTATTTTTTTTAAGTACCACCATTCATGAGTGATGCCAACTAAATGTAAGATGGAAAATTGGAGTGCATCCTCTTTAGTCATGGGTTTGAATGTTAGTTATGTGTTTAATGTTTGTAGCCAATCATATGCTAGGATCTTTTAGGAACCATCAAAATTTGGAACATCTACTTTATTTTCTTTATGCTTAAGATCTTTATTAATGTGTGTCCTGGGACTCTCCCTTCTTTTATCTTCACAAAATTACTTAAATGAGATTACTTCTCTAATATGTGGTTCAAGATCTGCATATGCTCTTGCTATGGCCTTAGTTCGATTCAAAGGTTGTTATATCCCTTCTTCATCTCTTAGTACTTCTCCTCTAGGTAAAAATGTTGGTTGTGGAATTATGGCAGTTGTATAATCATTCTCTATGTGGTTTGAGCTAGTATCTCTTATATAAGTAGGTGGTCCTTTCATATTATTACTAGTAGAATTTCCCATACTCTGTAGTGCTTGGAGAAGTGCTTGGTTAGATTTTTCTATTTGATTAATATATGTTTGGTTATTCTATTCCACATAAGATCTCATCTCATTTTCCAGGTTGTCCATCATAGTTCTTTTTTATCTTCCCTCTAGAATTTTCATAATCACCTATTCACTAGATGGTAGGATTATTGCTCTGAGACCAATTGTAATGAACCCTTTTATAGATTCATGAAAGATTTATAATCATGCTAAATAATCAAATGTTTTGTTTCTTTAGCTACTACTTCTATATCCAAGAAGGGTAGAATTATTGTGCTCAAGTAGAAACAGGCTCCAAGAGGCTCCCTCATGACCAAAGCCTATTTTGGGAATCTTCTCCTCATTGGGCCCAAATTGCTCTACATGTCACAAACTCCCTCTTCCTTAGAAATATAGAAGAGTCGGATTTGATAAATTTGGATGGTTAAATATTTATATGTTGCTAGGATTTTCACGGATTTTATCATAGTTCTATTGTTTCTTAATAATGGATTTTGAATAAATGTAATTAAATCAATTTAAGTTATTATTAAAAGGAAAGACCCATCATTGTTATTTGTCTTTATAAGAATTGTTAATAAAAAATAATATAGAACTAATTTGAGATTCAAGTATGTGTTCCCAATGAAAATGTTATGTACCTTACTCTAGGACCAAGTTTAGAAATACATTGAGTGATTAGTATGGATCGAGCCTTCTTTTCTACCTAGTGCATGATGATGTTGTGTAATGCAGTGGATGTCGAGTATCAAAAGTTCATCGAGTCAGTTCAGTGAACCTGAGTTATTTACTATTGGGCCTACTTTGTAATGTGTTGTTCACTTGTGTTTTGGCTGACCTTGTAATTTTGTAAATTGGAAAGGTATATATGTAAGATATATTGTAAGATATCATATTGTATTGAAGTATTATGATGTAATTTTTACAAGTGCATGCGAAGAATTATCAGTAGCAATTTAAGGAATGTAGCAAGGTTAATACAAAAGAAAAAAAAGTCATATCTATTACATAAGGTGATCAGTGCATAAAGGATCTTCTCAACAATAAATTTTATGTAGATCCACTACTTCATCCTAATAGGTGAATCAGTTTCTAAATTCTTTAACAAGGTAGACTTAATAGTCTTTGTATAAATCTCTCAACCGAGTGCATACTTCATTATATGTTTGTAAATCCTCTAACAAGGTGGACCTAGTAGTCCTTTGTGCTCCTAATAGTGTAGATCACTAGAAGTGGTCAATATAAGCCTTACTAGGCCAACTTTGTGTTGTAGTAAAGGCTTGTGGGTATCATCCCCACCCTAGTTTTACTTTCTATTTGGAAGGTTTTTGGGTTACCAAAACATTGTGTTCTCTCGTGTGATGAATGTTTTATCTTTCAATACTAATGTATGTAGTAGCATAGATGAATTTATAGTGAATTTAAAAGAAGAATTTTTAGTTACTAATTCACCCCTCCCCTCTCATTAACTTATCATAGCTTGAATATTTCCAAAAATTGGTATTAGAGATTTGTGGTTCTTAGGATAAAGTTTGACAGCTTGAGCAAGATCTAAGGACAAATGGAGATATTCAAACTTGACAAGGCAATTAAAAATGAAAAATTAGACCTCGAGATGGCCATAGCTCAACTCAAGGAAGCAAAGGAGCATATTTCCAAATCCTTAAAAAGAAGGAAGGAATTTGCAAGAGAAATGGATGACCATCAATATGTTGAAGAAAATATTGAAGATCTTTTCCCATCAAATAGTTCAGATGAAGCTAATGAGGAAATCAAAGAATTCCTAGCAAAGAATGGCTCTTTGCAAGAAGAAGTAAGGAAACTCAAAATAGAATAAGAAATTCAATCAATCAGGCTATGTGAGATTTTGGAACAAAGGAATAAAGCAAATGAAGAATTGAAGGCAAGAAACAATGAAAAACAAAATCAATCCAATCAGCATGAAGACCTCATTGATCAAATCACAATGAAGAAATTAGAATTCTCAAAGCATAGAATGAAAGAATAAGAGGTGATCTAAATTAATGAAAGAATAATGAGAGAACAAGATCTGAAAAGAAAATCATTGAAAAATTGAAGAATGATGTAAATACTAAAAAAAAAATCAATGAGAGAATGATGAAATCACAAGAAGACATGAATCAATTGAATTGTCAAAATGAGCAAAATCTTCATAGGTAAAAAGGTAAAGTAGGACTTGGATACAATGAAGAAGAAGGTGAATCTTCCAAGAAAGGTACAAAAAGGAATCAAAAACCCTCATGCAATCATTTTGGAAAAATTGGTCATCCATCAAACAAATGCTAGAGCAATGGTAAAGAAAAATTCAATGGAAAGTGCTACAAATGCAATCAGCATGGTCGCATAGCTAATTAATGTAAGGAGAAACCAAAATTTGAAGGTAAATGTCACAAATGCAAAAAACATGGTCACAAGGCATCTCAATGCAGTTCCAAATCATTCATTGTGCAAATTGTGCAAGCCATCACCTAAGAAAGAAGGATATTGCTATAAGGTGTTACACATGCACTGAACTGGGTCAAATAGCTAAAAACTACATGAATATAAGAAAAGTTGAAGATGAAAAGAAAGAAAGGGCTAACAACATAAGGAAAAAAATGAGGCAACAATGGATTCCTAAATCTACTGAGGATAAAAACTCAAATAATGGAAGTGAAGTCACTCAAGAAGTGGGTGACTCCATCCCCTCGAACTAAATTCTTAAGAATGTGTTGGAGCTGTACTCAGCAAGAAAATCAGAAGCAATTTAAAACAAATATGAGGAATGCAAATGATCCAATCAGTATTCCAAATACACAAGGATCATAGAAAGGCTATCTTTCATCAAGTTGCATTAGACTTCATCAAGGAAACTTGGTTGAACACCTTACTGAGCGAGGTCAGGAATAAGGGAAATTTGGGTTTTTTGCTGAGTTGATACACTTGCCAAATTAGGTCAGTGGATGACAGTCTGTCATGCACTATGTCATAATGGTGCCAAGAATTTATGAAAATTTCTCAACAAAAGGGGCAATTTTGACTTCATTTTTTTTCCGCATTCTCAACATTCGAAGAGCAGAGCAATTTGAAAGAGCATAATACTATTTTTGAGTGATTTAGTAGCAAGATCTTCACAAATTCTATCATCTACCAAGTAGAAATGGCATCTACTAGTGGAAGCAACACTAAACCAAAGAAGGGTTATGAAATGTTAGTTAAGGGCATCGAATGGAAAGCACCAAACTTCAAGTTCATTCCAGCCGTCGCTGAATCACTTGATCCCTACAGTGCTCAGTTGTAGATCATGCCAAAGGTACTCTTAATTAATGACATAAGAACTCATTTTAAATATACTATTCAAGAATTAGGGACATTAGAAATGGATAATTCCCTGACTAAAATGTGTGTTGACTGAGTTTTGAAACCTGAACATAATTATTTGGAAATGAAAGGATTAACTCATATCCCTCACATGCCGCAAAATTTCCAAGTAAAATGGATAAGATATATATTGATTTAGTTCCACAATGGT